>CAKNYM010050633.1:107622-135334 GCA_932195095.1 Andricus curvator
GAGGAGGATAATGTAGTTCAATCAAATGCTCGAGGTGTTGGATTCAATCATTACAAGCTTAGACTATCAGTTAGATTAATTTAGAATTGTATTAACTATAAACTTATTGCCTACTCAGTATGGTATTGGCTCTATTTTTCTATTAGTGTTTTTATACTAATTACAAGGAATTTTATAAGGGTTCACGGAATTATGATGACATCATCACTGAGGAATGTTGTTCTACCGAAATTTTTAGATTATTTTGTATGAAATATGACATTCTATGTGGATACGCATTAACTATAAGTTATTCAACACATCACTGAAAGTTCTAGAAACTATTACGCAACATTATTTCAATATATCTTATTTTAGTTTTTTTTAAATAAAAATGAGTCTGCTTACACTTATTCGAAGCTTTCTTTCCAAATTTTTCAATGTTATGCATATATGATTCTAAGCTTTTTACATCTACTGATGGTACATCACACCAATCACTTTCCACAATTGTTTTCAATGACGATCTCCTTAGAACATTGAAATGATAAAACACTCCCAACACCTTGAGCATTTGATTAAACTACATTATCCTCCTCTTCCTTCTCCTCTTCTTCCTCCACCTCCTGATCCTCCTCCTCTTATTCTTTCTCCTCCTCCTCCTCCTGCTCCTATTTTCGTATATAAACTCTGATTTCATGTATAAGCAATCAATCAAGTTATAAAAGTAGCAACAAAATTACTTCCACATATCCCAATTGTCTCAAAACTTATTCACGCCTTGATAATTTATAAAGACATGAGAAATACTCTTGCATAGCAAAGAATCTTATGTATGATGAGAAATCAAATGACCAAAATGCAAAGATACCTGAGGCTGTGAGGACAACTATGCAAAATAGAAGTAAGCAGGCTGATGAGGCTAGTAAAGCAATTCGACAGGCGCATACCATTTTTAAACGTGATAGGAATCAAGCTATTCAAGAAACATGTAAACTGCGATACTTGCCACTGAAGAAAGTGGTGCGCGTTCCTCAGAATTTTAAATATAAAATAGAACCATATGTTAAGAAGCAGAAGGTAGTAGAAGAAGAGTTTGATGAAAAGGCCAGTTCTCCGTCCGTGAAAGTCAGCAGTAAAGATGATGCAAATGATGATGATGAAGGAGAAGACAATAAGGGTGAAGAAGATGATGCTGATGATAATACTGATGATGATAAGAATGATGATGATTCCGAAAGTGATTCTTCCTCTGAATATTAAGTAGAAGCAAAAGAAACAGCAAAAATGTAAAAATACTGTGATGATCCAAACATATTGGTAGATCGATTGCGGTTACTTTTGCAATCACAAGCAGCTGGAAATAGAAATAATGCATACGCCATCATTTCAATTATTAATGAAATAAGAGATGCTGGCATTATTGAATAACATGTTAAATAGCTGATGTTAATACTTTAACAGTTAGTTAAATCTTTTTTCAACTGCCGAATAAACATTTCTTATATTTGATTGAACATTGCCTGTAATTAATTTAAAAACACTTATAAAATAGAACCAATACCATACTAGATAAGCAATAAGCTTGTCTCTTATTCAATATTATATAGTTCTTTATGTATATAATAATGCTATATGATAAATAAATCTAATTTCTTAAAATTTACATATGTGTATTTCTTCACTGCACCCACCTTAAATTATATTAGTTATTTTAAAATAATAAGGAGGCTCGACACATGATTTACGATTCTAACAGTTCATTTAGGGTTTATAATCTTTCAATATCTCCTCCTCCTCCTCCTCCTCCTCCTCCTCCTTATTGAACTTAATTAACTTGAATATTTTTAGTTCATACAAACAGCAGACTTTAAGATCTTTTTTACGTTAGTCGGCATTATAAAATTAGATTGCTTTGGAACTAAAATGTAATATATGTACAAAGAATTCATTTGGAAAGTTCTTATAGCTGATGATGGCATTTCCGGGTGCTTTTTATATAATTGCGAAACTTCAAAGATATTTTGAATTGTAGAAATTAAATTATTATCTAGTGATTTATTTTTATTTTTAAGTTAATCTAGTATGACTTTCTAAATTTTGAATGTTACTCACATCTCAAATCCCAACTTATCTTTATTTGAAAATGTTTCTCTCCAACTCGCATATCTTATATGATATCGACAGTATTTCGTGTATTTCTCTATATATGAGAAGATTGAAAATCAATTTTTTTCTCAGACTTAAATAAGTTTAACTAGAAAGCATGTAGAAAGCACAATTCGTAAGCAGGCATAAAATTCCTGATATTATTCAAATAACGGAAGAGCTGCAGACAAAATCTGTTAAGTTAGTGAATAACTTTTAGTTAATAATGCTGGGAAGGCATTCAGTGCAAGCAGCCTCAGGTTTCGCGTCATCAATGTTTTTAAAATTTTTCTTATCTGTATTTTACATATGAAATTCGACGCCGGAAGTGTTCTACTCGTCTATAAGCATCTACTTATATTATGTTACTCCAAAAATTATTTATCTTTATTTTAAATATTTTAAAATATATAAATTTTAATGGAAAAAAGTATGGCTCTATAAAGCTTGATAATAGTAATCTTACTGAAATTACTTGAATACAAAACGGATTTCAAAAGACTTGCAATATCTGAAATAATGCAGTATGATGAGAGAGAGAAAGGCAGACAGACAGAGAGGCAGAGAGAGAGAGAGAGACGATAACATTTCACAAATACTGGGTAGTAGAATGTGCGTTCACATTAAACGAAAATTTGTGTTATTTAGCCCGGAAATGAAGCCTTTTTTTAACAATCACCTCTTGAAAAAATCAAAGTGTTCACGCCATTCAGATTGAGAATTTTTAAGCACACTGTTAGAAAAATCTGTATTAAATTTAATACAAATGTATAAATTGCCCTAAATGGTAAAAATTTAATGTGAGTATAGTTGATTGTAGGTTAGGTCTGTCATTTCTTTACGTAATTGAACTTTTCGACTTAAAATCCAATTTTATTTTTGATTAATTGGAAGAAGGTATCATGTTTTATTATTAAGAATCGAAAATTACTGCTAATCTTATTTCGATTTTGTGTAAAATGGAATTATCTGAGCGATTATCATGATTGTATATGAAATTTAATAAACACGTACCTAAATAGGGATTTCATATGCTTGAGATATTAATTTTAATATACATTTGTATTTTAAATTTAATACTATTTTTAACAGTGCACTGAATCTCTTATGCTTTCTACAAATCTATGCATATGCTTAAAGATGATCAAAAATAAAACCGTTGCAGTACTGTTAAAAAATTCTTGAATATTGAAGCACTTTTGAATTACAAAGTTAACTTGAATTCCACGTACTGGTAACTTTCAATGTACACTGTACATGAAATTTTATGTATGTGAGTCCTGAGCAATAATATTTTAACACTTGAATTATAATCCTGTAACATTTTAAAATATAATTTTTAATGAATGACAGATAACCATTTTAAACCTATTATTCTTGGTAGTTACTTAAAGTGCTTCTTTTATAAATTCTCTGTCCCTCCCTGATTTCCAGGGTTTTCCTAACCTGCGGCCATCCTGATTAAAGAGACGTGAAAATAAGTTATTTACAAAATGGTTAAGCTTTAATGATTTTTATAATAGTTATAATAGATAAATAGAGTATGTATGCTTCTTTGTAATACACTGATAATATTAGGTTTTTTTCGGAACAAATTTTTACTAATTTTAAATTGGAATATGAAACCAAATGAAGTTACTGCTCAAATCAAAAGGAGAGTTTTATCGCCTATATCAAAAAGATTAAACTAAAGGGTAATTATAATAAAACCAAAAAATCGTAAGTATGAACACGATTTTGAAAAAGGTTACATTGAAAATTAGGTTTATAGAAATTTTCACAATTAATCAAATAATTATTCAGTACTAGTTACATATATCCTTAAAGAATACCAGGGTACAAGCTTAAAATGCTTGTTGGACATGTCATCAACCTTATTATCTTCTTACAATGATTGCAATCATCGAGCTATTGGAATTAAACCAAATGAAGTTACCGCTGAAGAGAAAAGAAAATTTTATTTTCAATATCGACAAACTTTAAACTAAATAGTAATCATAAGGAACCAACCAATTTAAAACGAGAGAAAACGTATGTGTTGGCAAGTATAAAAAATTAAAAAAAAAGATTGCACTCCACATTGGATAACAGAAATTTTAACATTTATAATAGGAGCAATAACTTCAAAAGTTAAACACTCTGACAGTAGTAAGAAAGTTCGGAAATAAATCGTATATAAAATGCTTGGGATTCGATGATTCTCATAATAGTTGTATCAGTAATTCATAATTATAAAACACTTTTATGTATTCAAAAATTAAATTATTTATTTAAAAAATTATTATTTAGTTCATGGAAAAATGAAGATTTCTTACAGAATTTTTTTGTTCAAATTATGAAAACCGATTTAATGTGAAGACATCATGGAATCAAAAAGAAAAAATGTCATTGACAACGAATTTGGAAAATTTTCATTCTGAAGATGTCCGAAATTGAAGTTTTATAAGAATTGTTTCTTAAGAAATCTGAATCGCTGCACAACCAAGATATAGCTTTGCAAATTTACTTGGAGGGATTGTCTGAAGCTTGACATCAATGCTTTCTCAATTTATATAAACAAAATTTTAATGAATTTAAGAAAAAGTAATATGAATGTCATAAAGTGTGAAGTTGTTTCAAGTAAAAATACAATTCTTTATTTTATTTATGTTTTGCCAATGAGTGAAGTAATCTGCTGGTATCGATAAACAGCTTGTATATATTTTTTCTCGTGTCCTAATATCATATGTACCTGAAGCTCCGAACGTTCAAATGAAAGAAATATTTTCCCCGGATTTCTATTTTACTCATAAATATTGCTGCAGTTGCAATTTAAAATATGCATTGTAATTCTGTTTCAATAATAAATTATTTCCAATAAAAGTAAACGAACATTTGAGCACATCAAAGGCGCGCATCAAAGGGGTCATGAGTGAATCAGACAAAATTAGAAACCATTTTTTAAAATTTAATATGACACCATTGCAATAAGCATTCAATATAAGTTATTTCATACATCGCTGAAAACGCAACATTGGTTCATTACATCTGATTTTAGTGAACAACCAGTGCATCAAGATCTCTAAAATCAACACGGCTAAACAAGTCTAGATATTATTAAGTTCTAGATAGTGACGTAGATTTTTAGAACAGAAACTCTAATAATGCTTCAACATTAAATAAAAGAGCTCTCAATCACATATCTCATCTTTCGTTCACGCTCGAAACTCGACACGGGGATACAGACTTTAAGATCCTGAATATATGACCTACCATAAGAAATGGTTTATTTATTTAGACTCCTTTCATATATACCTATACTATTCAATTAAATTTTGAATATTTCTTTTCTTTTTATTTGATTAATATCATCTTTATTATCTTCAAGTTTTAGAAGGTTCTAAATTATAATCGACGTGTCTATAGACACACGTAAAATTCATTTCTCACAATTGAGCAGTATCATATGATGATGCCATCAAAAAAATATTCTATAAACTTAGCACGGACATGAACCACTGCAGCTGCAGAATTTTCTCAATGTTTGTCAGGTGGTCAACTGAAAAAAATCAATCTCGTGGTGAACAATCTCAGACAAACAGTACGTCACCTCAACAAATGCTAAGAACTATTTCTAAAAATGATACAACGTAAATTTATAATATCAAAGAAAGAGACACTCTATCGCCGCGCCGGACGCCATTCTTGGAAAAATATCGCACGAAATTTAAAAACAAGTGACAAAACAACATACCTGTGTTACACATCGTGTTATAAAATACCATGGATGCCTAAGCAGATAAAAATTAAGCTTACTTAGATAATCAAAGCCAAGTTTTATCTAATATGCCATTTACTTGTTATTTAAAAAATCAAAGACAAGCTCCCATACTTATGACGTAGTTCTAAAATGTTTAAACCATTCGCTTGTCAGCAATATTAAAGGCAATACCGCCAAAGGATTTGTTATTAGTAATATCAAAGAGATGAGGTCAGATGAGTGAAACATTATATTTCTAAAAATTATACAACGTAAATTGATAACGTCAAAGAAAAAGCCGCTCAACTTCCGGATGCCCTTCTTAGAAAAATGTCGCTCGAAATTTAAAAACAAGTGCCAAACATACCTTTGTTACACATCATGTTATACAATACCATGGATGCCTTAGCTGATAAAAATTAAGCTTACTCAGATAATCAAAGACGGCTTTTATCTAATATGCCATTTCGGCTTTAGAAAGAATCTCAAAAACAAAATCATATTTCTCCTATCAAACGTAAATTAACAATATCAAAGAAAGAGCCGCTCAAACACCGGATGCCCTTCTCGGAAAAAATGTCGCTCGATATTCGAAAACAAGTGACAAACAACATTCCTTTGCTCCCTCTAAAAAAACAATACCGATAAAGTCATCAACTCTGAATCTTCTAGAGGGTCGGTAACATGTCGGTAACAGGAATCTATATTCAGAACTCTCCCTATTCATCTACTTCTACCGAAGTCGTGAGTTTGATAATTTTTAAAATCTGCGTCCGAGTTCTGTGCTTTTTTTCGAGGAACTTTAGTATACAATAAAACTATATACCTCTGAAAAATATATACTTTCTGATAAGTATTTTTTAATATCATTCGGCGTTATTGAAAAAGTTTGAGTAAACAAATTTTATTATTTTAAAATTTTAGAAATAAAAAAAAAATTATGAACTTGCTTTAAACATATTCTTAATCTCTACCAAAGTCGTGAGCTTGTCGTGAATATGATAATTTTAAAATTACTGCGTCAGAGTTTTTAGTACAAGTTTTTTTTTATTATTTTTGCATTATATATATGAGCGGAAAGACATATTGTGACATACTTCCTTCAGTTCTTGTTCGGAAGGGCGTAATACCATAAAATGAGGATCTTTACTGTTGGTGGCCTCTTGGCCTTTGTCATTGTTCTCCTAAGTTTTATGGGTAAGAAGTATAAAAATATACGTACTCTAATATTATATATATATATATAATTATTTTAGGTCATAGATAATAGTCCAGAATTTCTGGACAAATAGCGGGGCTATTCGTCGGAAAATCTGGATGAAGAGACACTGCGCAATTTTGAAGGACTGAAATTAATTTCATTTGTTTGTTTCCTCATTACAGGATCAGGTGTCGAAGGAGAAAAAAAGCGCCCTAAGCCCCCTAAAATTAAAGATCCACTCGCAGGACAGCTAGGAATTATACATTAAACATCTCGCATGATGTAGAAACAATCGGGGGGCTAGTTACTCAGAAATCTCAGATTGCCGCGCTAGAAGCCTTGATAGAACTCTGAGGAACTTTTGGAACTCTTAGAAATCTTGGAAATCTGTTGCCAATTGTGGCGTATTTACACCACGAAGCATTCACACAGTCACACCTACCTGATGCACACACTGCCTCGGTGAGACGAAATAACAGCCGACTCCATCCGAACGACGCTGAGTTTAGCCAAATCTGATTTCTCCTGGAGGGTCCCGATTGCGAAAAGTTTTGGAAATCTCGGTACCCTCGGCAATCTTAAAGAAATCTTGGAACTCGATAAACGAGTTTGATTTTGCCTACCACATTTATATTTTCAAAATTTCCAAATTACTCAGTGAGTAGCCCCTCAGAAACAATTAAAAAATATGTATTTCTCCTGTAGTAAACAAATGTAATCTGCTGTAATAAAATTAAAAGAAAAATTATTATGTCTAATGTAATATTATACACACCTACCTACAGAGTGCATTTTTTGCGCATTTGGTTCAGTATTCAGTGAAAAAAATTTGATTATCATGACCCTTGTTCTAACTGAAGGTCCGTAGAAGCTCATACAGATGTAATATAAATGCGTCGCCAATTTCAATTTCCAGGTTTGGAAATGTAAGCAATTATTTCTAAAAAATAGAGAGCACGCATGCAAATTAGAAACCTAAACATTAAGAGTCCCTTTTTCCAAAAACTTATAAACATATAAACATTATATAAACATTATTCCAAAATAAAATTTCCAATCTTTTGACAATTTTTCAGGCGACGAAGAGCGTTGCCGAAAATCGAGTTTTCTATTAAGGAAAAAATAAAAACACACTTCCGAGATACAACAATGCTGAATTGAAGTTTGAAACACCGGATAGGAAAATATCACTGGATTCCGAAAAATTGGCGAGAGAAGCTTTTTTTCGTTCGACACACAGTTTTACAACTTCGGATTGAGGCGCAAAATGTTTGATTGAAGTTTGAAAGACGTCAATCAGTTAACAGAAAATTTAGAAGACAAGTCTTCAGATGGTGATTTAAATCCTTATTTTAAATTAAGAGATGGAAGAGCAAAATAGACTTGTAGCTGTTAAGTTGCAAAAAATCACAAAAAGTTCCAAAAACTTGCGAAAACTAAACAAACTTTGTTAAATGCAAACAAAATTGAAAAATGACATTATTAAAAAAAACTTTAGCCACAATGAGCTTCATAAAAAATATCGAGCTACTTGATAATAAATATAAAAATAGATATAGATCTTTTACAAATAACAAATTTTAAGCATTTTGAGACACTAATTGTAAATATATCTATAAACCAAGCATTTTTTGAGCAAGTGGAATAACACACACAAAATCAAATTATGCAAGTAGTTTGATCAAAATTTCTTGTTTTCTAAAGGAAAATTATTAGTCCCAAAATTATATGTCATTTGAGACAACTGCTGAATTGTCAAGGCTAGCAAGTTTAAATGGTATACAAATACATGCGAAGCTGCCAAACTTATACAACTATAGAAATGAATTTTCAACTAAAAGTGGAATAGTTGAAATTTCAGTTGAAAAAATTAATTTTTAAACAAAAATAAAGCATTTTCAACTAAAAAAATAGCTTTTTAACCAAAAATGGAACACGGATAAAAATAGATATTAAAGAAGACTATCTAGATATTACTAGTTAATATCTTAGCGATTTAACTATGGGACAGAAATCTAGATATTGAAATAGAGCATCCATAGATATTAAAAAGAAGATTTTACCTGACAATATCCAAGATATTAAGGGGCAGAATTTGAGATATTCAACAAAAATTTTTTAATCATGCAAAAATTACCTGTAAAGAATGCCAATAGTGCCAATAGAATGCCATAAGTGATGGATGTAGCGCCATATCCTAATTTTCTTTAGAAACTTATGATATCCATGTCCAAGAACACTTAATCTATTTTCCGCCAAAATTTTTAGCGCAATATATAACCGAAAAACCACAACACACAAGACGATTGCTCAAGATACGGACAAAGCGGTGTTGAAATCTTTTGACGCCACGTCACACGTCAACGACATTGCTCCGATAGAATTTCGCTTTTTTAATATCTTAGATATTAACGGGTAATATCACACATTTTATTCTTTCAATATAAACAGAAATTGCCCTTTAATATCTTGTATATTAAATAGAAGATATTAGATATTATACCGTAGTATCTATATATTATGGTTAAATATCAAAGTTTTTAATATCTACTTTTCTATATCTATTTTTCTCCGTGAATAGTTGAATTTTCAACTGAAAGAGACAAATTGTGAACAGAAAATGAAACAGGTGAATTCCCAGTTAATTAATTTTAAACAAAAAGAAGCGAATTTTCACCAAAATAGTTCAATTTTCAATCAAAGAGATGATCTTCAACAAAAAAATTAATTTTGAAGAAAGCAGTTCATCCTTCAATTTAGTAGTTGTATTTTCAACGAAAAATGTAATATAGTTGATATTTCAAAGAAAATTTTTTTTTAATTAGTAGCCGTTGAATGCAACAACAAATTTAACGCTTGAATCAAAGAGTCTTTTCTATTCTTGCAATAACTCTGAATTATGTTAATGAAACAACAGATTCATCAAATGTTATACATGACGTCATGACTTTCCTATTCTTCAAAAAAATGTTTTAACATTATAGGTCCATCGATTCGCCTCAGATTAAGTGGTCTTCTTTATTCTTTCATCAACTTTGAATTATGTTAGTGAAAAAAGTTCTACTATGACCCAGGTAGAAATTTCCACCGGCGCAGTACTGGCCGAGTACTGGTCACCAGTACAGATAATCGGCAATTCGCCCAGTACTGACTAACGGCTGGCTCCACGATCGGGACAGTACTATGTGCAGAGTATAAATATTTTAAAAATAAAAAAGGCGTTTAAAAGTATGGTTCATGTGTTCTGAAATATCGAAAAACTATAAATACAACTATCGCGAAAACAATTTTTTTTTAAACAAATTTCAAGTTCCATCTTCATGAGAAATCGTCAATGTTAGACGAAAGTTAAAAAAATTTGTTATTAAAAAAATGATCGCAGTTCATGATAAATTTGGTAAGTTCCGTCGTTAAAAATGTTAAATGCTCATAAAAATGACGTTCCATGTCATTATAAAAACTTATAAAATGGTCATATCGTTAGAGTATAGCAATAGTGGGTGTTAAAATTAAAAAACAAGTTTGAATGAAATTTACATTCTTGAAATTATAAATAATATTCGAACGATATGCAGTCGTATGATGATGAACGGATAAGGTAGATGCAACATCAAAACAATTCAATGATTTTCATCATTTTTAAAATTAATTCCAGCATTTTCATACGCCAGCAGTTTGCCAGTACATAACCGGTGGTGTGCAGTCCGCGTCTGTACCGCACGCCAGTACTGTGGAGCATTACAAGACAGTACTGGGTCAGTCCTTTATTTCCATCTTGATGCTTGCTAAAAAATTAATGAAGTGTTGTACAAATTTAGAACACATAGTGAAAAAAATGATTTTCGAGCAATCAAAAATGCTATTAAATTTTTTCACCTGAAATTCTTGTGCAGCCGTCGGTTACGGTCGTGTTTCGATTCGCTCCGCTTCAGTTCTCTGAGATTCTTAGAGTATCTCAGATTTTTCTGTATATAAAGTTGTTGTGTCGTAAAAGTGCTTGTGGCCGGTTCGTTTGTGACTTTTAACTTTTTGTTAACTCGTTCAATTGTTTTCAATCGGTGCAAGCTTCTTCAAAATAGTTATTTTTATTACGTTTCAATTACGATACCATGGGAGCGTGTACGGAGTGCAACGTAGTGATTTCAAGAGGTGGTCCCGAGGTTATAGCCTGTATAAAGTGTGGCAATCTCTTCCATTTGACCTGTGCTAATGTTGGTATCGCAAAAAAAAACTTTTGAACAACTTAAAAAAGGGCAGGTTGATTATGTCTGCAAGGGATGTAGTTTTTTTACTACTAGTGCCACCTCTACGGCAGTTAATACCAACTCTGCTGCCAATTATGAGATTAGTGGTGACGTCGAAAATGTAAATTCCGTACGCTCTACTCCCACTTCCGTCAATGCACCTGCTCTACCTCCGGGTCTCGTTGACCTTTTACGTCAAGTGGTTTCGGATGCCCGAAGTGAGATTTTAACGAGATTCAGTGAATTCGAAACCCGACAACAGGATTTTAATGAGAAGTTAAATTCTACCCTTTTAGAAATAAAGACTGACCTTTCCAATAACACTCGTCGTATTGATACGCTTGAAGCCGACTCTAAAGTACAAAGGGAGGAAATTTGTACTATTCAATAGGAAGTTAAGGATCTTAAGGCTAAAGTGGTTGCGCTTGAGCATGCGCAGAATGTAAATGACCAAGCGGCTTTACATAATACGCTTGAAATTCATGGTCTTCCAATGAAGCCCAACGAGGACCTTATGGCCAACGTTGAGTCAATTGCCAGGGCTCTTGATGTACCAATTGCCAAGAATGAAGTTGTCAACCTCTACCGAATCATCAAAGCACCATCTCACACACAACCGACCACCCCTCCGATCATTGTAGTGAAATTCAGTCGCCAAGAGCTACGTGATAAAATGATAGAGAGACGTAAAGTCAAAAGAGATTTTTCTACATCGAATATTGGATGGACCGGAAATGAGAAACGCTTCATTTATCTTCGTGAGGCCTTAACACCACTCAACCGGAAAATATATGGTATTGCTCTCGGTCTTCGAAGAGACAAGAAAATCAAATATCTTTGGATTTCTGGTGGAAGAATTTTTTGTAGAAAGGAGGACGGTTCGTCGAGAATACACCTTTCAAATCTTTAATCTGTACAGGGACTTCAATAGCAACCATGGGCTAAGTCCAATATTTTTTTAACCTTTCTCCGACTAACCTTAGCATTAATTTTAAGAGGTACCTTAATTTATTTATGATATTATTATTGTTTGCTAACTTGATGTCCGTCGGTGAATATATCTTCAATATTTTACAGGTTTTTATACCTTGTATATATGTATCTTCAGATAGCAAACTTGATCTCATATTTAAACTAGTAGCTTTAAATCTTGATTTTGGTCTTTTTGAGAATAATTGTATAATATTTGGATTAATTTTTTGCCTCGGATACCTTAAATGTTCTCATTTCATCTTAGTGTTCATAGCTCTTCGGATATCCGGATATCGATTTACGAAATCATGTCCACTTTTGTTGAGAATTTGTCTAGAGACATACGTCACTGTCTTCGACACTGTTTATTATCCCTTTTGTATCTTTTTTATTTGTACTCATTACCGATTTTCTAATTTGAATTGTAATCACTTAGTTTGGGGTGTGTTGATAATTGTTCTTTGTCTCAGTCAATTTTTACGCGTGCTGCGTGAGCTTTTTATTTTTGAATTGTTTTTTTATGAAATGTTTCTTCTAATATCCCCATGGATACCTTAAGCATTTGTCATGTGAACGCCCAGTCTCTCTTGGCACATTTTCTAGAATTCAAGCATTTCTTCAGTACATGTTCCTACCATATAATAGCTGTTTCTGAGACTTGGTTAACTCAAAATATACCTACTTATCCCACGACCGAGTTTCTCTTTGTTGAAGTTAAATCAACTTCTGGTAGTGTTTTAGTGGGAGTGGTCTATAAACCACCCAATGCCTCCTATGGCACTGAGCTAGAATCGATAATTTTTTCACTCATTCCCAACTTTAATAACATTATACTTACTGGAGATTTTATCACTAACTTAAATCTTACTTCCAATCATTCTAAATATCTAACATCCTTGGTATACTCTTCGGGACTCTCGATTGTACCTCATGATTCTACTCAACATACTGATCGTTCCAGTACTCGTATTGACTTAATGATTGTGGACGATATTGATAAGGTTATCTCATACGAACAACATGCTATTCCTTTTCTCTCTAATCACGGCTTGATTAAAATCACCTTTAAATTTTCTTTTAATTTAAATTCAAAGTCAACCCAAAGACTGGTGCGGAATCTTTCTAAAATTGATGAACATACATTCCACGAACATCTAATGACGTACGATTGGGAAAAAATATTACTAGATACAGATATAAATAATAAAATCAACACTCTGACTAATTACCTAGTAACCGCATTCAACAAATTTTCTCCGCTACATGTTCCTAAAAACTTTGACAAAGCTGCCCCCTGGATCACATCTGAGAGTAAAAATCTGATGAGGGAACGTGATGGCAAGCGCCGACTTGCAAAAAGAACAAAAAGCAGTGTAATACTAGCACAATTTCGTAAACTCAGGAACCTAGTTCAAACTAAGATTAGAGATTCGTTCAATCAATACAATTATAATGAGATTGCACACTGAGACAAAAAAGAGGACATTTTGCATCTCCTTAGACGTTTACACCTAATCCCGCCCAAGCACGAATCTATAGATAGTAATTTTCCGCCTGATGACTTTTTAAATACTTTTTTCACATTTCCTGTACCAGACTTAACATCATCATCTTCCACTACCTCTCTTAATTCATCATTTAATGACTCTGACTTCTTTTTCGATGACATCACACCTGAAATACTTTATGAAAAAACACTTGAAATCAAATTAAATGCTATTGGGACTGATGGAATATCAATCAAAATGAATAAACTTGCCCTTCCAATTATCTTTCCTATCCTATTGCATATTTATAATGCTTCCCTTCAGGTCGGTATCTTCCCCGATATCTGGAAAAAGGCTGTTATTTGCCCAATTCCCAAAATTTCCAAACCTACTACCCCGAAAGACTTCCGGCCAATTTCTATTTTGTGTGCACTCTCTAAACCACTTGAAAAAATTGTTCACTTGCAACTTTCCAGATTTCTTGAATTATCTAAGGCCATTGACCCGATGAAATCAGGTTTTCGTGCAAAACATAGTACTCTTACTGCTTCCCTTAAGGTAACGACGGATCTCAAATTAACAATGGATAACAGGGAGATCACGATTGTTGTTCTGTTTGATTTTTCGAAGGCTTTTGATATGGTTAACCATGAATTACTCCTACAAAAGTTGAAATCTTTCAGCTTGTCAAACTCTGTCATCAAATGGTTTGAGTCCTATTTTAATAATCGGTCTCACAGAATCATTAATAGTAGTGGTGGGCTTTCTGACTGGGGTGAGGTCAAATGTTCGGTTCCACAGGGCTCCATTCTGGCACCCCTCCTCTTCAATTTGTTCACATCTGACCTTGGAAGTGAACTTCAACATTGCAGCTAACACAAATATGCTGATGATTTCAAAATTTATTTATCGGGACCAATTTCTACGCTAAGTGGATTAATTGTTTTAGTCCAGGAGGATATTGATCGTGTGATCCGCTGGGCCTGGAAGAATGGACTTACTCTTAACCCGGGCAAAACTCAGGCAATTGTTGTTGGACCTACTTCATCTCCGTCACTTGAAACTTTGTCATCTTTTCCACCACTTCGTATCGAGAATCTCGCTATCCCTTTCTCGGAAGTAGTTAAAGATCTGGGATATTTTTATAACCGTACCTTGTCTTGGAAGGAACAGGTACAGAGCATTTCGAGGAAAACATACAGTATTCTACAGCAACTATATAGGAATAAGGACTCTTTACCTACCTCCACTCGAATACTTTTGGTTAAGAGTCTAATCCTGCCCCACTTTGACTACGGTTGTTTGGTATCCGATGGTTTGTCCGACGATTTAAATTTAAAGCTCGAGCGTGCGTTGAACGCTTGCGTCCGCTTTATCTACAATTTGTCTAAATACGAACACATAACTCCATACAGATATAGGGCTGGTTTGCTTAATGTTGCCAAGAGAAGACAATTCTTTATGGGTAATTTGCTCTATACTCTTTTTCAGAACAAAGCTCCGGAGTATCTATTTAACCTGTTCCAATTTGTAGACAGAGACCTTCCAGCACAGTCTAAGCTTCGTGAAAGACATAAAATCCTTAAGATTCCTTTTCACAGAACATGTCAGCTTCAAAGAGCATTTATAGTAAGAGGTGCCCGGTTATGGAATAAAGTTCCATACGATATTAGAAATTCACCTTCCCTGTATCATTTTAAGAATCTCTTTTTCAATATTTGTACAATACTTCTAATCCAACTCTTGAAATTACTCACTGGTAAACCATCATTTTTAGTTCTTGAATATTTCATCTTCGAATTTCTTTCTATACTCATTAACTTTTGCAAATATTTATTTCTTATGCATACAGTTTGTCATTCTTCATTTATACCTTAACATGCACATAGAGCTACTAATTAATTAATTAATCACTCAATTTTAATTACTACGCAATAATCTTATCACTAATCTGATACTTACTGAGGTCGAATCTGGTTATTTATTTATTTATTTTATTTAGTTCATAGATTAAATTATAAGAATATTCAAGTATACTGCCGATCAGTGCTTGCACAAATTTGTAATGACATTGTATATCCTGTTCCTCAGAGGGCTATTTAGCCCTAGGGACTTTTTTGAATAAATACAAATAAAAATACATATTGCGACATCAAAGTCCAGAAAAAAGAAATATGTCAATTGATTAATATATTGTAAAGATATATTGATGAGATATAAAGGTAACCTTTTTTGGCACATTTTAAAATGTTAAAATTACCTAATTAAATTTTTCATCTTCAAGTTTAAATTCCGAAGCACTGATGCGACGAGTCCCGATGCGACAGGTCCTACTGTACTTAATTTAAGGATGAACTACTTTGCCAAAAATTAATTCTATTGTTGAAGATCATCTCTTTGATTGAAAATTTCACTATTCTGGTGGAAATTCGTTTTTTTTGTTGAAAATCAACTAGGTTTAAATTCACCTGTTTCATTTTTTGTTGACAATTTGTCTTTTTCAGTTGAAAATTCAACTATTCCATTTTTGGTTAAAAATGTATTTTTTAAAGTTGAAAATGCTTTTTTTGTTGTTTCAAAAATTCATTTATTTAACTGAAAATTTAACTATTCCACTTTTGGTTGAAAATTCATTTCGATAGTTGTATAAGTTGGGCAACTTCGTATGTATTTGTATCCCATTTAAATTTGTTAGCCTTGAAAATTCAGCAGTTGTTTCAACTAATATTCAATTTCGGGACAAATAGTATTTCCTTGGAAAACAAGAAATACTGAGAAAACTACTTGTTTATCTTGATTTTCTGTGTATTATTCAATTTGCTCAAAAAATGTTTGGTTTTTAGATATATTTACAATTAATGCCTCAAAATGGTTACAATTGTTGATGTTCAAAAAATCTATATCTATTTTTATATTTAATCTCAATTAGCTCGAGATTTTTTATCAAGCTCATTGTGGCTAAAGTTAATTTTAATCATGCCATTTTTCAAATTTACAAATTTAACATATAAACCAAATTAACAATAACAAATTAACATTAACAAGTTTAACAGCATTTAACAAATTTTTTTTTTAGTTTTTACAAGCCTTTGGGACTTTTTGTAATTTTTTGCAACCTAACAGCTACAAATCTATTTTGCTTTTCGATGTCTTAATTTCAAATGAGGATATAAATCACGATCTGAAGACTTTTCCCCTACATTTTCTGTGAACTGGATGACGTATTTCATACTTGAATCAAACATTTTGCGCCTCAATCCGAAGTTGAAATACTTTGTCTCAGACGAAAAAACAGTTTCTATCTTCAATTTCTCAGAATTTCTATTCTCAGGTTTTTATTTTTTTCCTAAACGGAAAATTCGACTTTCGGGAACGCTCTTTTTTGCCTGAAAAATTGTCAAAAGATTAGAAATTCCATTTTGGAATGTCACCCACCCCTCAGTTAGGTTATTTGAACCCATTCTGAATTCAAGGGACACCATTTTCTTTTCTCCAGTCTTTAAATTATTATCTTTGTAGAAAATTATAGAGTAAATTTTGTTTACATATACGTAATGTTGATATGTTTATAAGTTTTCTGAAAAATGGACTCCTAATTTTCAGTTTTTTAATTTGCTTGCGTGCTCGCTATTTTTTAGAAATTAGTTGCTTACATTTCCAAATTTGGAAATTGAAATTGGCGACGCATTTATATTACATCTGTATGAGCTACAACGGACCTTCAGTTAGAACAAGGGTCATGATAGTCAAATTTTTTTTACTGAATACTGAACCAAATGCGCAAAAAAATTCACTCTGTAGGTAGGTGTGTATAATATTACATTAGACATAATAATTTTGCTTTTAATTTTATTACAGCAGCTTACATATGATTACTACACGAGAAATACATATTATTTAGTTTATCTATCTTTAAATTGTTTCTGAGGGACTACTCACTGAGTAATTTGAAAATCTTAAAACTATAAATGCGGTAGTTATTATCTAACTCATATATCGAGTTCCAAGATTTCTTTAAGATTGCCGAGGGTGCCGAGATTTCCAAAACTTCTCGCAATCGGGACCCTCCAGCAGAAATCAGATTTGGCTAAACTCGGCGGCGTTCGGATGGAGTCGGCGTTATTTCGTCTCACTGAGATAGTATGTGCATCAGGAAGGTGTGACTGTCCTAATGCTTCGTGGTGTGAATGCGTAACACTTGGCGAAATATTTTCAAGAGATCTAAGAGTTCCTCAGAATTCTCTCAAGGCATCCAGAGCGACAATCTGGGGTTTATGAGGTGCTAGCCCCCTAATTTTTTCTTCATTATGCCGGTTTTCTAACTCCTAGTTCTCCGGGTTGATCTTTATTTTTAGGGGCGAGTGACCTCCTTCGACACCTGATTCTGTAATGAGGAAACAAAAAAATGAAATTAATTTCAGTCCTTAAAAATTGCGCAGTGTCTCTTCATCTAGATTTTCCGACAAATAGCCCTGGCGGGACAAACAGGCTCCACTTCCCTTTTCCAGCTTCGCGAATAAATTGTGTAAGATTTTTGCTATTTGTCCTAAAATTCTGGTCTATTAGCTACTCTTGTACCCGTATCAACTGCAAATTTTGTTCGGATCAATCTCTTTTCGAAATCTGTTGTTCTCCATTTTCTATACGCACCCGACGGGTACATCGTTACATTGCTCAATAGAAGTTGGGGGGGGGGGGGAAGGGTGAGGGTTTGGAAAGCATGAAGGTGTCCCTTCCTACTCCCTCCTACCTTTTTTTATAGTATCACTCTTTTAACTAAACGCTAGGCCCTATAATACCGATTTCTATAACATTCGAGATGGTAATAAAGGAGGCTACTGGAAAGGGGGTTACAGTTAAGTGCAAACTCTACCCTACCTTTTTAGGGATATGTAGGAAACCCTTATGCAATCGGTAAAATGGCTGTCCGTCCGTTACCACGCCGAGCGCAAAAACAATTTGGTCGACTGATTTCATTTTCTGCATGGAGATGTGTTTTGCATGTCCAATGCGAGGAAAATTACTGAGAACCCTGAGGAAAATGCTTATCATAGCGTTGCTATGTAAACACATGACAATTGAGGCCTTTTGATTCAAAGAGTCTTAAAATTGACACAAATTTGACTCAAATGCAGGATACAGGATCGGTGGGGTTAGCGACGGGAGAACACTACGTTTGAATCCCGTTCACGCACACACGACTGTTTATACGGCGCTCCTGATTGAACCAGCTTAAATATTTTATACTTCAAAAACTAAAACTTCAACGGATTTTTGGAAAAGGAATTTCAGATTTTCATTTTTTATTTTTATACGGCCATATAAGTTCGGACACTCGAGTCTGGGACACCCTGTATATCCTGCGTGGAAATGGTTCAATGGGTGAACCATGGCTCAACATTGCTCAAGATGGGATAGGCGTGGGGTAAGCGTGGGATAAGCGTGGGTTAAGTGTGGTTCAAGATTGGGTAAATCTTTCCCCAAGGTCGTCCCATGGTCATGAACAATGGGTCAAGCGTGGCTAATGGCCCCACTTCCAGTATTCACCTAAGGTCGAACGTACTTTCATTAGACTTTGGTGAAATTTTCAAAGATGGACACAATCTATTAAATTTTGCTCACTTTTTAAGGAAGATAAAAAAGAGTACAAAAGGGCATAAGAGCCAAAGGACATAAACACCAAAACTAGGCACAGCAAAAGGACATAAGCGCCAAATTTCGAAAATAAAAAAGGGCATAGCGATAGCATTTGGCACAGCAAAAGATCGTACGACGAAAAAATTGATATTCCAAAACGGCATAAGCCCGAACATTTGGCAAACGAAAAGGGAATAAGCACCAACAATTGGCACAGCAAAAGGGCATAATCGCCAAAGTTTGAAATTCGAAAAGAGCATAAGCGCCAACATTTGGCAAAGCAAAAGGACATAAGGGCCAACATATGGCAAAGCAAAAGGGCATTAGCGCCAACAATTGGCACAGCAAAGGGGCATTAGCTCAATATTTGGCAAAGAAAAAGGCCATAAGCGCCCGCATACAGCAAAGCGTAAGGGCATAAGCGCAAAAGTTTGAAATTCCAAAAGGGCATAAGCGCTAACATTTGGCAAAGGAAAAGGGCATGAGCGCAAACAATTGGCACAGCAAAAGGGAATAGGCGCGAACATTCGGCACAAAAAAGAGCATGAGCGCCAAAGTTTGAAATTCCAAAAGAGCATAAGCGCCAACATTTGGAAAAGGAAAAAGGCATAAGCGCCAACATATGGCAAAGCAAAAGGGCATAAGCGCCAATGTTTGGAATCCCGAAAGGGCATAAGAGCCAACATTTGGCAAAGCAAAAGGCCATAAGCGTCAACATTCGACGCAGCAAAAGGGCATAGGCGCCAATGTTTAGAATCCCAATAGGGTATAACAGCCACTATTTGGCAAAGCAAAAGGCCATAAGCGTCAACGTGCGGCACAGCAAAAGGGCATAAGCGCCAAAGTTTGGAATTCCGAAAGGGCATCAGCGCCAACAATTGGCACAGCAAGAAGAAATGAGCGCGAACATTGGCACATCAAATCGACATAAGCGCCAACATTAGGCAGAGCAAAAGGGCATAAGCGCCAAAGTTTGGAATTCCAAAAGGGCATAGGTGCCAACATTTGGCAAATGAGAAGGGCATAAGCGTCAACATATGGCAAAGCAAAAGGGCATAAGCGCGAAAGTTTGGAAGTCCAAAATGGCATAATGGCCAACATTTGGCAAAGGAAAAGGGGATGAGCGCCAACAATTGGCATAGCAAAAGGGCATAAGCGCCAAAGTTTGGAATTCCGAAAGGGCATGAACGCCAAGATTTGGCGAAGCAAAAGGACATCAACACCAACATTTGGCACAGCAAAAGGGCATAAGCAACAAAGTTCAAAATTCCGAAAGGGCTTAAGCGTCAATATTTGGCAAAGCAAAAGGACGTAAGCGCCAACATATGGCAAAGCAAAAGGGCATACGCGCCAACATTTGCCACAGCAAAAGGGCATAAGCGCGAAAGTTTGGAATTCCGAAAGGGCACAAGCGACAACATTTGGCAAAGCAAAAGGGCATGAGCGCCAACATTTGGCACAGGAAAAGGGGATAGCCGCTAAAGTTTGAAATTCCAAAAGGGCATAAGAACCAACATTTGGCACATTAAGTGGGTATAAGCGCCAATTCTGAATTTCCGGTAGGGCACGACTTGATTGAGTTTTTTTTCAAGCAAAATAATTTCAAGAAATAATTTTGAAAATTTGTTTCAAACCATTTTTTTCCATACTTTTTTTCTTTTTAATTTTTTCAAACAATTTTTTCCTCAATAAAATTTGTTTCGAAAAATGAAAAAATAAATTTTATAACAATTTTTCCAATTTTTTTTTTCGTAAAATTTTTTTCACATAATTTTCTTTCGAAACAATTTTGTTTAATGAAATTTTTACTACTTTCAATAATTTTAGATAATCTTTTTGGACTTTACGAAAATTTGAAAAGCAACATAAATATTCTAGCGTTTATGCCCGTTTGCTGTGCCAAATGTTAGCGCTTATTCTAAATTGCGCAGTTTCGTCATCTCCCACCACGGTCCCTGTACGGGCTGTACGGCCACGCCCTCATCAGTGGGTGACCAGTTACAAAAAAGAGGCCCGAAGAGCGGGAAGCTTTAAATGGAGTACTTTGACATGCCGTCATGTGAGTGCAGACAACTTTTTCGAGAAAATATTCTAAACGAAAAAGTCATAAATGTACAAATAGTAATATTTCTCAAGTGTAGAATGGATTTTCTCAGCTATTTCCCATTCTTTTGTCGATTGACGCCCTTTCAGTGTGACGAAATACAATCTACTGTCCGAAATTTGAGGTTAGAGTGCCACTAACCACAAATTTGGGACAGCTGTTTGTATTTCGTGACACAGAAAGGGCGTCAATCGACGAAAGAATGGGAAATGACTGAGAAAATAGATTTCACACTTGAGAAATACTACTAGTCAGACCGTTATCACTCACCTTTACTTTTAGAATATTTTGTCCAAAAAGTCGTATTAAGTTGCAGTCCCATGTCCTCACCTTCCTGACGGCTGACATTTCCACCTATTTTAGCATTATACACTTGAAAACTATTAATCTTCAGACCTTTATAACTTATTTTAACGTTTAGAAAACTTTCTCCAAAAAGTTGTCTGCACTCCTATGTCACTCCTATGCTAACCTTCCTCACATTTCCACTCATCCTTCCATGGCCTGATGTCATGCCACAACACTCACTGGTCTAGTCCGCGAAATATTTGATTTTTTTTTTTTGATTTTATTATATTGAGTTTTAGTTGGCAAATTGTGGTACTTCAACAAAAACACTTGAAAGACACTTGAAAAACACTGACATGCTAGGGGATCGCGATTTTTTCAACTGCGCAATAAGTCAGGACCTCTTGAACCGTTTCCACTTGGAATGCATCTTATTGCGTAATATACTGGACTGAGTATTCACACATACAGCGGCCCTTCTGAGGCGAGAGTCGCAACTGTCTCTCACCTCTTGAGCTGAGAACCTGTGCGGGCCAGCAGTTCTAGGAATGTCGGGTGTACTTATCGGTATATTATTATTGATGGTATTCATTGATTTCAAATCGACCGTGGTTTTCGGCACACGCGCAGTTGAAAATGCTGGTTAGAGCAATCGCAGCGATACAACACCGGGCAGCCAATGAATGTCGCAAACAAATAATCCTGCCCACTCGCAGTAGAGGTTGGGTCCCATCCAGCCTTGAAAATAAAGAATCCTTACGTTTCAAGGACGCGGAAATACGGGAAAGTATTATATATAATGCATTTTGAACATTTTGGTGCGTTTTTTTAGTTTCTCTTGGTATTTTTCCATTCAAACTGCCTTTTATATTCTCTTGTCATCTTGCATACACAAATGTGAACGTTATAAAGTGAACCCTTACTTCTCCTGCTTCCATTGTCATCACTTCCCTCACTTCTCCATTTTCTACTTCCCCTAATTCCACTCCCATACTTCTCCTCCCCTCCCTCTCGTTACTTCTCCCTCATCCACTTTCCCTCTCCTCAATTCCTCTACTTTCATTCACTTCTCTTACTTCTCCCTTCTCTGCAACCCAACCCCTCACATTGCTCACATCCCTCACTTTTCCTACTTTCTACTCCCTCACATTCCTTACTTCTCCTTTCTTTACTTCCTCTCCTCCCACATCCCTCACTTACACTTACTTCTGCTACTTCCCAACTCCTCACATCCCACACTTCCAATCACATCACTTCCCTCAATTTCACTCACATACTTCTCCTACTCCTCCTCCCTTCCCCTACTTCTCCCTCATTCATATAAATTCCATTTATCAGAATAACCTTCCGATGGCACACTTCACGACGCGTAACATAGCTGGCATCCTGGGGGCTTTTTGACCCCAAGCGAAAAAGGTTTCCCGCAAAGAGCCAATTCATTATTTTGAGAAGCTGAATTTTTTACACACTCTTGTGTAGTTACTCCAAAGAATGCTGTGGGTTATTTAGTTCAAAATTTCTCTTAAATATGAAAACAAGATTGTAGAAGTTAAAAAACAGCGAAAAATTACATTTTTTACCAGTTGGAGGGGGTATCTGGCTAAGGTGACAGGGCCGTAAAAGTACAATTTTCAAATGTTGAAGGGACTTAGATTAAGGTTGAACATGACTGGGGCCTCTCTTATCCTAGTGTGCCATCGAAGGGATAGTATAGATCATAATAAAGCGTAAAAATGAATGTAAAAAAAAATATGCCGCTAGGAATATGAATAAACCAAAAATATATATACCTGCATGCTATATAAATGCATTTCAATACACCTGCAAAAACGCAGTATTTCCATAAATTTGTATGGAAATATACAGGGGTTCGTCCAGACCACATGTTCCAAACCGAAGGTTATCGGAACATGTGCCAAACGGAGCGTTAATTATAATTACAATAAAGGTCATATTACATTGAAATGTGCAATCATTTTAAAATCATAGATTTAGGGGCGGCAACTTGAATTTAGAAAATCTTCATTCAGCGTCAGTCCTCAAATTAACTTCTGACCAATTAGTGTACTTAACAATAAAATTGAAAATCAAAATGATTACTTTTGATGAACCCAAAATTTTTCGCACGCAGTGTAAGAAGAATTAATTATTGATTAATTATCAATAACTTGATTCATAATTAATTAATTAATATATTGACCAATCAATCAATTGAACTCTTTAAAAAGTATGATGCAGCTTAGACTAGGAGAAATTTTGAGACACGAGATAATGTATAAATCGTCCATGTTTGTGTCGAAAATGTGCAAACAAGATTCCTACTTCCCTCCCCCTTACCAGGGCAGAACGACCAGTTGGTGAAAAATTGCCATTTGAATATAGTTAGATGACATCTTTGCTGTTTTTTCGAAAGATATCGTTTTTAATTGACCCAAGTATTATAAGTGTAAAGAAGATTTTTCTAATGGCATTAGGGTCGATAATATTTATTTGTTTTGTGTTCTGCAATTAATTTTTGAAGTATATCTATTTTTGAATCAAATAAAAATTCGATTTTTTAATATTCTTCACACTTATAATACATGGGTCTATTAAAAACGATATCTTGCGAAAAAACAGCAAAGATATCATCTAACTATATGTTTAATTTTTCTGTCAACTAAAAATTATACTTCCAACCGTAATTCAAATAGGTTTTTTGTAATTATTCCTTGTTATTGTTTTACATTCAGAATGGAAATGAACCATATAAGCTACATAAGTCATTATTGTATTTATATCAACGAAAACCTTATTGATTTATCTTTCATTACCCGTTTGCATAACATGAAAGTTTTCAATCTTATTTTAATTTTGTTTCCGAGTGACGTTTATCTTTTATGTTTGTTTTTATGATAGCTAGATCCGTTTTCAGCAATGAGATACATGTCATGATTTAGCTGGTCTTTACTGTGCAGTGTTTCCATTAAATGTATTTGTTTATTTTATAAAATTATTGTCCTGAAACCTGGTTGAAATTACTCTACTTTTTTATTAGGCTTACCCCATTTTGTATCGTAAGTTATAATGCACCCTCTAATATTAGCGGAAAATTAAAAAATAACTTAGACCCCTTTTCGACTATCATTGGGCTTTATAATAGGTTTTAAGATTAATTAGAGATTACTATACCATTAAGCCATTTCCCTTTCGGGGTAGACGTGACACTACCCGATTCGGGTAGTGTTTCTAGGTTGATAACTTGTAGTAAATAACTACAAGTGCTAACCGCGCTCAACGCTGCTTAACTTCAGTGATCTGACGAGAACTGGTTTTTTCAGCGTGGTATGGCTGTTGGCCTACTGATCCTTTTTATTAAGGAATGCAGTAGAGGGCATGCAATAGACGCGTTTTGCGTATTTAGTTTAATTTTTACCAAGACTCTACTCAGGCACCTTTATGACATGAGGCTTCAATTGCAAAACTGTTTGAGGAATTATTAGGAATTGATACAAGAATAGAACAAATACAAAAGTACTTTTACTAATTTTGTAGTTGTAACTGGTACAAAAGAAATTATGTAGTTAGAACAGGTACAAAGGAAATCTGATAACTATTTCAACTACAAAATTAATTTTTCGTTCCACCTATTCCTAAGAAAAATTATTATTGTATAATCTCACGTAAAGAGTTATATTTGTTTCCGATGTTGCAAGAAGAAAATTATCTATCTCTTTTAAATATAACATCACTTTTGTTCCTGTTCCAACTATCAAATTAATTTTGTAACTATTCCATCTGGAAAATTATTTTTCATCATACCTTTATCGAAAGATCGATTTTCAATGCCTGTAGAGCGAAGCGAAAATGGCCGAATGGAGCCGAGTTTTCTTTCCATCCCTAGGGAGGAAAAGTGATGACGTAGCGGGGTGAAAAGAAATGAAACCGCTCGTGATTGGTAGAAAGCAGAATCTCTCTATTGTGACGCGATCGTTCCCTCTCTCGTTCCATCTCCGTCATAATCGCACGAGCGCTACAGAAACTTCAAGTGACTACTCTAACCTCTTGTCTACTGTCAAAATATGATTGTCGATTATTCTCAACCAAATGAATTCGGTTCGCGAATCTGAAAATCGATCAACGATAAAGGTATGATGAAAAATAGCGTGCACAACTCGGGTCGAAAGGCTGTTCCAACTAAAGAATTACTCTTGTTCGTGTATCCCACTGCAAATTTTGTTCGGATCAATCCCTTTTCGAAACCTGTTGTTCTCCATTTTCTATAATCTATACCCACCCGACGGGTACACCCTGGCGGACCGAACGAACGGAGCGGATACGCTACAGCGTATCCTTATAGTATCCACATCGTATCATCTCCGTAGCATACAAGAAAAACTCATTTAAAAAGGAAGATGAACATTTCACTTGTTGAAATTTGGATTCTACATGAAAGTTTGCGTTAAAAGTTCGCGGAGTAATCGCAATAGTTTTTCTTGCAACATTAAAAACTTTAAAAAAATATAATACTTATCGATAACGTGGGCTGAAGGCGACTTCAAACGCATCGTTGACGGATAACGCCTACTGACTGCTACTGAACGACGATGCGTTTGAAGTCGCCTTCAGCGCACGTCATCGATAAGTATTATATTTTTTTAACGTTTTTAATGTTGCAAGAAAAACTATTGCGATTACTCTGTGACCTTTTAACTCAAAATTTCACGTAGAATCCGAATTTCAACAAGTGAAATGTTAAACTTTCTTTTTTAATGAGTTTTTCTTGCATGATACGGAGAGGATACGATGTGCATACTATAAGGACACGCTGTAGCGTATCCGTTCCGTTCGGTCCGCCAGGGCATCGCTACATCTTTCAATAGAAAAGGGGAAAGGTGGAGGGGGGGGGCATGAAGGTGTGCGTTCTTACTCGCCCCCTACCTTTTTTGAAGTATCACCCTTTTAACTAAACGCTGGACTCTATAGTCTATCCTATAATGCCCATTTCTATAACATTTGGGAGAGTAAAAAGGAGACTACTTGAAAGGGGTAGGGGTTAGTGCACAGTGAACCCTACTATTTTAAGAATATGCCCAGAAAAATATCTGCAATTGTCATTTTCAATGTTAAAACATACAAAAAGTTGAAGAATCGTGGTTTTTGACACTGATTTATGCGGGTATTTTCAAGACCATAGTCAGCGCACCAAAATCCATAAACATAAAAGGTTCCAAAAATATACAAAATTTTTTACTTTCTATCAAGAATTCGGCATATATCATTGATAATTGATCATTTTAATAATTTTCTCAATTGTTGCATCGGACTTCTCAACATTTTGTCGAGGAAATTTCGTATATAATAAAACTGTAAAACTCTAAAAATTATATACAATTTGAAAAATGTTTCCTAATATCTTTCGGCGTTATTACAAAAAGTTTAGGTGAACATACTTTATTATTCATACATTCCTAAAATATAAAAAATTTATGAACTTGTATTTTACGTAATCTCTACCGAAGTCGTGAGTTCGATAATTATATTTTAAACTGCTGCGTCGGAATTCTATGCATCTTTCCGAGGAAATTTAGTATACATTAAAACTATAGATCTCTAAAAATTATATATGTTGCAAGAAATTTTTCTTGAAATCTTTCGGCGTTGTTAAAAAACTTAGAGTAAACAAATGTTATCATTCATAAATTTCAAAATTATGTGAAATTTTATGAACTTGTTTTTAAAACATTCTCAATCTTTGCCGAATTCGTGAGTTTGATAATGTGTAACATTGCTGCGTCGGAGTGTTTAGTAAGTTTTTTTTTTTCATTATGTATATGGGCACAAAGATATATTATTACATACTTCCTTCAGTTTCTGTTTCGAAGACCGTAATACCATAAAATGAGGATCTTTACTGTTGGTGGCCTCTTGGCC
>CAKNYM010050633.1:146951-207789 GCA_932195095.1 Andricus curvator
CACCGCCAGGCACGGGCCTTCACGGGAGAACCAAGACAACACCAACAGGCACGGGCCTTCGTGGGAGAACCAGGACAACACCACCAGGCACGGGCCTTCGCGGGAGAACCAGGACAACACCACCAGGCACGGGCCTTCGCGTGAGAACCAAGACAACACCACCAGACACGGGCCTTCGCGGGAGAACCAAGACAACACCGCCAGGCACGGGCCTTCACGGGAGAACCAAGACAACACCAACAAGGCACGGGCCTTCGCGGGAGAACCAAGACGACACCAACAAGGCACGGGCCTTCACCGGAGAACCAAGACAACACCACCAGGCACGGGCCTTTGTGGGAGAACCAAGACAACACCACCAGGCACGGGCCTTCGCGGGGGAACCAAGACAGCACCACCAGGCACGGGCCTTCGTGGGAGAACCAAAACAACACCACCAGGCACGGGCCTTCGTGGGAGAACCAAGACAACACCACCAGGCACGGGCCTTCGCGGGAGAGCCAAGACAGCACCACCAGGCACGGGCCTTCGCGGGAGAACCAAGACAACACCACCAGGCACGGGCCTTCGCGGGAGAACCAAGACAACACCAACAAGGCACGGGCCTTCGCGGGTGTACCATTGCGTGTGAGCCAGAATGACAGTAAAGTTCCTCAAAAAATAACTCACCGATAAAGCAGACACATTGCCTCCAAAGCTCAGGAAGGCGTGAGCAGCTGCATCCAAAGATCAAGGAAGCGTGAGCAGCTGCCTCCACAAATAGCACGAGAGTAGGCAATCCGCCTCCAAAGGAATAATAGAACCAAGCACTGTAGAACACTTGTATCTGCCTCCAATGGCAACAGTACAACCAATCACTGTAGAACACTTGTATTTGCCTCCAAAGGCAATCGTCGAACCAAACACTTCAAAGACGAGAGTAGAACCAAACACTGAAGACCACCTGTATCTGCATCCGAAGGTAATCGTAGCACCAAACACTGACGAACACTTGCATTCATAATTGGCTTGACAACTCATGAATAGCCGCGCACTAAGAGATCACTAAACTTGAAATGGATGCTCGACCACTCGCTCCGGTCTCCCCAACTGAACTGAACTTGATTTTCGAGAAAGTCGTGTCTCGCCCCTGTTACCGCCCAACGAGGCAGTTCGCTCATATCCATCACCTGGCAACCCATAAGGCACCTGCCCATGCAGAACAATGGGTTGACCTTTGGATTTCCAAGAACAACTACCGGTGCAGCGGCCAAAGACGAGACAAATCGAACTCTCAACATTTTGTCCCTTCAGGAATATTACAACAAAAAATTATAAGCAACATTAATTTTCAACACATAGGTAAACTTTCAACCAAAGGAATTAATGTTCTATACAAAAATATGAATTCGGAAGGAAGAACGTGAATTTTGCAGCAAAACTGATCAATTTTTAAACCTTGCGGACGCGGACTTCTGAATCTCCAATGTCTTCATAACCGAATTGTTCTAAGTACAGCTTACATCGTTGCAAATGGCAGAGACGAGAGCAGAGATCCTCTCCTAAAAATGGTCAGGAAACACGAGATGATTGGCAAAGGAGCGTTCCTTTACAAAGCCGCGGAGAAGGCGGCCGAGACCCTTGGCCTGAATTTTAACATCAGAAGTGAGGAAAGTGCATTACTCCATCTAGATGCTTCACTTCTAAAAGCCGAAGTAAAGAAAGCAGAGGTGGAAAATTTCCGCTAACAGCTACTCGACAAGAAAATACACGGAAACTTTCACAGAAATGAAGAAAAACAGTCCTTGTCGAAGGAGCAAACTTCTGCTTTCCTCAAATCATCAGGGCTTAATTCGGGTACAGCGGGCTTCATTTTCGCATTCCAGAACGGGTTTATTTCTACCTTAGTATGCCGTGACCGCACTTTATGTCAAAAAGTTGCCAGCGATAGGTGCGCAGCATGTCATACACACGCTTCGTACCTAGAATACATACTATCCGGTTGTCCCACTCACGTGGGAACGAAATATCTCTACAGATATAATGAGGCCCTAAGAGTGCTTTATTAACATATTTGTCGCTCTTGTTTGTCCAAAACAAGAAGTGCCAAATTTTCTGGAACTATGATTTTCGGACAGCAGTCTCCGTTGCACACTCGAGGCCTGAAATCATTCTCCAACACTTCGAGAAACGAACTATATTCGGGATAGAATTCTCGGCTCCGTCCGAATACTAGGAGAGAGAAAATGGGTTGAATCGAAAGCTTTCCGGTAGTCAATCCAGGCCATTGACAAGCCGCGCTGATGGGTTGCAGCGTCTTTACAGACACACCTGTCAATTAGCAGGTTCTCTCGACAGCCTGCTACACCTTTTTTCGAGCCACGTTGTTCGTACATCTCTCGCCACACAGGCTCAATTCGTCGAACGATCCTGTTGTTTAGGACAGCTGTAAAGATCTTATACAGTGTGTTCAAACAAGTTATTGGCCTCTAATTCTCTGGGTGGGACAAGTTGCCTTTTTCGGTAGGAGTACAGTGCGTTCTAACACCAGCCACTGCGGAATGGGAGTCTCCGACTTTAAATATGAGGTAAATATGCGGGCCAAATGTTGGTGTGTAGAAGTAAACTTCTTCCGCCAGAAGTTCTTGATACAATCTGGTCCAGCAGCGGAAAAGTTCTTCGTTCCTCTAAGTGCTTTTTTCACCTCTTCGGCAGTGATTGGTAGACACTCTTCCTCAGATTTTATGAGGTTGTCGCAAAACTCCTTGAAGCGGATGATATTGTCAGTATCTTCTTTCAACTTTAGTGTTTTCGGGATCTTGTATACATCTCTCCCAAAAATCTCTACCTCCTTGGGCTTGCATGGATTTTTGACAGAAACAGGGAGATCGCTGAAGAGGCGCGATGGGTCAGCGAGAAACTGTTGATTCTCCCTGATTCATCTCTCTTTCTTCTGTATTCTCCTCCTTGCGTCAGATAACAGCCGTATTTTGTCAGCAATATGCTGCTTAATTGTCAGTAGCTTTGACTTGTTCAGTGTGTCAATCAAGATCCTCAGTTCTTGGGCGAACTTTCGAACCCTTTCAGTGAGCGGTCTACCAGGTGTTATGTAGCCAATCATCCAATCTTCTTGTTCAGTTGATGCAAGCCTCTTTTCGTCTTTTGATCCATCGTCGGTTTTAGCCTTCGATTTGAATCAGCCAAAGCTCTCGCAGCACCGTACAATGAGCAATTGATGGTCCATAAGGCGGACTCTTGCGAGATATCTCCACGAAGGGTGGCATCCATTTCAGCCAGATCTCGGGGCTTAGGAGGAACTTGCATGTTAATGTTCCTGCTTGTCCTGAAATCGCGATCATCTCTCAGAAGGTGCCTGCTTTCCGCGGTTGGTCTTAATGTTGTTTCCTCATCTTCGTCTGCAGCTTGATCAAGCAGCGGTTGGGGAAGCGCTCCGCGTACATATCCATTTTTCCAGAGGTGGGCACGTTGATTTCGCAATGATTGAATCGAAACGTGCTGAAGCTCTGGGTATTTCTGGCACGACAGAGTGTGCATACGCGCCATAAAGCCTCGGTGAACAAGGATAATTCTGGCATCGTAGCAGCCTAGCAAGTCATCTTTGAGTTGATCCGTCCACTCAATGGGGGCATTTCGCCGGTTCGTTTTCGTGTTTACATCTAAATTATTTTCAGCACCCCGAACTCTAGGATGATCGGCATTGTTTTCCGACTCATTGCTGGGTGCTCTGCGCGTTCGATCGTTTTGAACCGCATCTACAACTTTTTGGTGTTTTGGTGGTGTCATTTTTGTTCCCACGAGCAGCTAGGGAAAGGGTTCGTCCATCCTTGTAGAGCCCCGCGTGCAAGGATAAGGCTGCATACTCCGAGAGGTCGCCCGGTATCCCAGAGTCACCGTTAAAGACACCTCACCCAGGTGCCATTCTGCTTTCGGCACGGTTGTTACGCCTCGGCTTAGGGTTTATTCCTTCGGGACCATCCCTGGACAATTGTCCGCGACTGCTTATTAATTATTGTAACCATATTCAGCAGAAAGCCTTGGTACAGGGACCCGCTATCCGTAACCCGAGGACGCGTTTGGTGGCTTTGTTATAGGCCCTTCAGTTCTATTCCGAAGGAATCAAAACCGAAACCGAAAATTATTTAATATTTATGAAATATTTCTACTATAATTTTGTATTTAATGCTAGTAATAATGTATTATTTGGCGGCGCTTTTTTACCCTCGATGCTTTCGAGGATTTGTTTTGAGGGTTTTCACCCGTTTTTTTATTTATGAATTATGTACTCTGATGTGAACTATTTTTTGTTGAAGTATATAACTTTGTTTAACCTGAATATATCAATTCGATGAATTTTTGTGTATAGTTAACATTCTAAAGTCACAGTCAATTTTGTGTTGCATACCTTAGTTGATTGTAATGTTATGATCTTTTTCCATCCTTGGTCCTAACTGATTTTTTTCCCCTTTTTGTGCATTGTTCATAATATAGTAATGGAATTGTAGTCTACTTTTGTTTGTGCTTCGTATTTTCTGCTCGCAGATAGAACAATCTGATACAAAATTGAACTATTTTATCTTTGGTTTGCAAATTTATCATTTTTAGTAGAAAATTCATGTACTTTGTTAAAAATTCGTATTTTTGTGTAGAAAATTAATTCCTTTGGTTGAAAGTTTACCTATGTAATTGAAAATTTATATTTTTTATTGAAAATTCGTCTTCATTTGATTACAAAAATTAATCAATTTGGATTGAAACTGAACTTTTTTGTTGAAAATTCAACTTTTTTCTAGAAAATTCGTATTTTTCATCTAAAATTGAACTATCTTATACAAAATGCAAGTGTTTGGTCGGAAGTTGAAGCACTTTCTTAAAAATAACTTTTTTCTGTCTAAAATTCAACTATTTTTTTTTTAAATCACTTTTCTTTTTGGTTGAGAATTAATTTATTTATTCTTTTGCTCAAAAAAACTAATCTTTTTGGATTGAAAATGAACTTTTTTGTTGAAGATTCAACTGTTTTCTAGAAAATTCGTATTTTTTATCCCCAATTGAACTATCTGATAAAAAATGTAATTATTTGGTCGAAAGTTGAAGTACTTTGGTAAAAATTACAAAATTATATTACAAACTTCATGTACTATGTAAAAATTTCGTATTTTTTGGTAGAAAATTAAATTTAATAATCAACATTGTACAGTATTATAGAATTAAACTTAAAATTACATTTTTTAATTCTATTATTAATTACAACTGATTATTATCCAATATGGGTTATATTTCAATTAAAATAAGTTTAATTTTTCTGTCAACTAAAAACTATACTTTCAACTGTAATTCAAATAGGTTGTTTGTAATAATTTTTTGTTATTGTTTCACATTTAGAATATAAATGACATATTATATTCCTAGCAGAGAAGACCATTAAAGTGAAAATATAAAGTGAATAATCGCATTACTCAAAAATATTAACGAATTAAAAAAATTATTCTCCATTACTTATAATTCAAAGATTCTCCAGTGTTACTGAATTAAATTTAAGGTTACTATTACTTTTTTATTTAAACTTGTTCTCGGGTTTTGAACCCGTTTTTTCATCATAGCCACGGACTAATTCAAGTGACTGATGAGATGAGGATGTTATAAGTTAATTTAATATGATGTCTGAAATCTTCTGCGATGATGTTGTAGGTACAAAACTAGGAGCATAATGTAGTTTGGAGTTCGTATTTTACCGCTGTTATCCATACACAGCGGCCGCGAGCGTTGGAGGTGACAACAGTCGCCTCTGGATGCTTTCTTAGAGCTACCATCTACCACTCCACAGGTTTTTGGTCACTTGCTTCCTGATGGTCTAGAAAATTTCTCACAATGCGACAGGTGTTCAATAAAACAACCTTCTGAGCTGCTGCCAGTACTGAGATTACTATTTTATCAATGTCTCAGGCTTAAGATGGTTAGAGCCCAATATGTCGAAGGCATTTTTGGTTAGAGTTGGATTTTTAAATTTATTTTTGAATAGTATGCACGGTGCTGGCTTGGTATATATTATCAGTCACGGACGCATTATTATAATGCAATCAAGTGATCTGATAAGAGCGTGTGCCTTGACATATTGGGCAAAGCCTGTTTTTCACCCCATCATTCATGGACTGGGTAGCAGTCAAGTGCATGATGGGGGAACCTACAGCTTAAGGTGGGATCCGAACCACCAGAACCTCGGTAAAGGTACATACAAAAATGTTCAGAGGTTTCGGCTCAGGGATCGAACCCCGGTCCTCTAAGGTGAAGTCCGATACAAAAAATATATAATAATTATTATTTTATTATATTATTATAATATAAATGTATATATATATATATATATATATATATATATAAATATATATTATATATTATTATATTATTATTATATTTGAAACCTTTATTTTTATTCTATTATTCATCAGAATAATTATTATCCAATATAGGATGCATTTAAACTTTTATTAAAATACTTAAAAAATATTAATTTTGATTAAGTATCAGTTTACTTATAGTTGTCATTGATTGAAATTAAATGTGAAATAATATACGTTTCATTTTAATCAATAATAAAAAAATAATTAAAAAATAAACTTATGAACGCACGAACACAATAAACGGGTTCAAAGTTATAAAGAAACTTGTTTGCCCATAACATACCGTATCCCCGCCCTCTACCTAAACTGCTTCACGAGGAAGGCACAGAGAAGCCACCACAGCTCTTTCTAAACCTTGGGGTGGAGGAAAACACGAATCTTAAATTGGTGAAGTTTTTTCGGCAGCTCACACAAAGCACGAAGTTTCACAATAACATTAAAATCATATAAGCTACATAAGTCATTATTATATTTATATTAACGGTAACCTTAATTATTTATCTTTCATCACACGTTTGCAAAACATTACTGACAACACTACTGATGACATGAAAGTTCTTAACCTTATTTTAATTTTGTTTCTGAGTGACGTTTATCTTTTATGTTTGCTTTTATAATAGCTAAATCTGCTTTCGGCAATGAGATACATGTCATGATTTAGCTGTTTTTTTTTCTTTACTTTTTTCTTTTTATTTTTCTTTACTGTGCAGTGTTTCGATTAAATGTATTTTTTTATTTTATAAAATTATTGTCCTTAAATGTGGTTGAAATTACTCTACTTTTTGATTAGACTTACCCCATTTTGTATCGTAAGTTATAATGCAATCCCTAATATTAGCGGAAAATTAAAAAGTAACTTAAGGTAAACGTCCCAGTAATCGACACTATAAAAGATTTCATTAACTTCAAATATTTAGAAAATTGTTTTTGAAGGATTAGTTAAAAAATTATTGGTACTGATTGAAGCATTAAACATCCTAGAATATTATAGAAATTGTTTTTACATTATATTTAATATTACTTCTTATTTATAAACAATTAAAAGTCAAAAAGCACCGATGTCCCAGTTATCGTCATTTCCAAATCTGCCATGTACTAGTAATCGTGAGTCGTCGTCCTAATCTTCGCGAAAAAGGTTAAGTTTTCTTGAAATCAGTTTTTAGCGATTTGGAGGTGTATTTCAAGTGTATTTTGTATTTTAAGTATACTTTAATTAAATGAAAGATGTATTGTTAGTTTTATATTGATTGAGCGATTGAGACCTCCAAGATGAAATATATCCGTCGAAACATAACCTCAAAATCGAATCTTCTGATAGTTCCAATACGTCTGATGGACATTATAATAATCATAATAAAAATGAATTTTCTTTTAAAATTTTTAGTTTTTATTTCAATTAAAAATATTTTGGAATAAAATTAATATTTTATTTATAAGAAATAAAGTGGTCTCAAAAATAAATCTTTGTGATAGGCACGATGTGCGGCGCATGTGTGTCGCACTTTGTGAGGGTCATTATATACATGATATATAAGTAATAAGCCTATTTTTTGATAATAGTAGTATAGTAAACTATTATTATTGTAATAAAATTTTTTTAAATATTGATAATTATTATAATTAAAGATTGAATTAATTGATATTGTAAAAATTGTTTATTTACAAAAATTAAAACATTTCCGATTTTACAATAAGAATAAATTAGGAAATTAGTAAGAATTATTGAATGCATGGTTGTATAGTTTAAACGTACAATATGCATTTTATTTATTTAAAAACTATAATTTCCAACTTTAATCGACTATACAAAAAATTTCAATTAGCCTCTTGTCAATTTGAATTTGAAATTAAGTAAATAAAAAAATGAAATTTTTGGTATAATTTCTACTTTACATATTTATGTATGTTTATAACTTCAATTTGTGCTTTTAATTTCAAGTTTAACATTAAATTGAGTTTAAAATATAATTTAAAATCAATTTTTAAAAAATTTGTTCAGAAATTTAAAAAATGCATCTTTAATTTTTAATCGTATTGTATTCATTTTTTAATATTTTGAAGTAGAAATAAGAGGAGCTATATTTAAAAACTACGCGCATTAGCTGAATAATATACGGCACCGACCCCGTCGCGTCGGTCGAACGGTAATCGCCCGACGCGCCGTAACAGCTGTTGTCGACTTCCGTTGTCGGTTTCGCACGGTTTCGTTTTGCGAGTTTTTAGCGAGAAAACGTGTCGGTTCTCGATCGCAAATTTTATTATTGCGATAGGATTTTTATGTGTAGTGACTCTGCGGCCCCCCGTTCCTCTTGATTTGTGTCGAATCGTGCGCGTGTTTATTAATATTTTGTATAATTCTCCTTTTCGGCGTTACCGGTTTTTTTTACATTTCAAACAACAAATAGGCTATTTACCGTTTTTGTTATGTTTCATACAATTTCTGAAAGTTTCAGCGAAAAATATTTATTATTGTGGACACAAACGTGCTAATCTCGCAAAAGTATCAGATCCTGAAGTTTGTGATATTAAATATTACAGTTATGTATATGCGTGCGTTTTAATGTTAGTATCGTTAAGGGCATTTTTTGCCTACGATATTTGCATGTTTGTGCCCAAAATAATAAATATCTTTCGCTGAAACTTTGAGAAACGCGAAAACGGATATAAATAGCCTATTTCTGTTTTGAATAATTAAAAACAGTTCATTTCTGTTCAATCTTGTTACATTCTCATTCTAATGAGAAGGTATTGGTTTTATGTAAAATTTGACATAGTCGGTTTTCATCAAATATTCACGTTTTGAGGCCCCCTGAGCTAGAAAAAACGATTTTTACGAAGGTGTCTGTCTGTCTGTAGTCTGTCTGTCTGTCTGTCTGTAGCCACGATAACTTTCGAAAAAATGATCAGATTTGATTGAGCTTTGGCACACTTTTTTATGGCCGAAAAAGAGAGAACGAGTTCGTTAACCAGCTATTTCGGATGGAAATTCAAAAAGTGAGCACATTTTGAAAATGTTTGAGACCACTTTTTTTGAAGATTTGAAAATTCTATGTACGGTTATTAGTAGTACGCAAAATGACGAACAAAATATTCTTATGACTTATCGTGATAAAAAAAAATTACTGGAGTTATAGCATTTTCAAAATTCCAAAAAACAAACGAAAATGAACATTTTAAGCCGAAAAACGCACGATATAAAAAAAAGTCAAGAGGAGAAAAAAGTTGATTCCTGAACACCCTATAATATTTTTATAACAACTTTTTGAATTTTTTGAAAAATAAAAAATTCAAATTTTGATCGCACAAAAAATTAATGAAAAATCAAACATTCCATTTTGCTGTCAAACTATGCAAGATACGAGAAAAGATCATCTCACCAAAATTGTGCACCTAAAAAAGATCTACAAATTTCTTATTATTCACTTTTTGATATGACGCGTAGTTTTTGTTTGATTCGTAAAAAACAGCATTGAAAATAGAAAAATCAAATTTTCAGACGAATATTACCAGCTACGAAAAAATGACCGAAACAAAATTTGTTCATCCAAGGAAGAGGTACAAATTTATTGTGACTCACGTTTCGATAGGATGCGTGGTTTTTTTTTATTCGTGAAAATAACATTGACAGTAAAAAAAATCAAATTTTTGAAAAAACAATGCAAGGTACGAAAACATATAAATGAACACAAATTGTGCATTCAAAAAAGACTTACAAACCCGTAATCAATTTTTGTGGTAAGAATATATTGAAAAGGAAAAAATTAACTTTTTTGATAAACGGCACAAGCTAAAATAAAATGTTAACTAACAAAATTTGTCGCCTGAATTATATCATTACTTTTCATTTGAAATCAAATACAAATTTAGTAATTTGTATATGAAGAACATATAACACGAAGCACAAAGTGCGCGCTCAGTGTATTTACCAAATCGCACGCCGTAAGTGCGCTCAAACTTTTTTGTTTCTATCATACGGTTCAAATGATTTTCAAATGAAATATCGAGCGCGAAGCGCGAGTGTCTGGATGAGAATGTGTTCCTTAAGGTCGATAGAACCTTGAGTAAATAAAGTTCCTTTTCAGTATAAAATAAAAACAAATTTAACAATCACTTAATATGTAGAGGTTTTGATAATTTTATAATATTTGCAAACAAACTTTTTCTTTTCATCGAAGTCGAACACGAAGTTCAAAAATCTAGAGGAGCCGAGCGTAAAGCGCGATGCAAATACGCCCGAGCGCGTAGCGTGAGGTGAATACATAATCGAGCGCGAAGCGCGAGATAAATATATGATCGAGCGCGAAGCGCGAGATCCAACAGTCGCGCGCCCTAGGCGCGCTCAAATTTGCGAGCGAAGCGAGCCGCGCGCGAAGCGCGCCATGAGAATGTGCCCGTGAAGCGGGCAGATTTTTTTTTTTTATTGAAACAACAAATATTAGCATGTTTGTGTCCAAAATAATAAATATCCTTCGCTGGAACTTTAATAAGAGACGTGAAAACGGTTATAAACAGTTTATTTTTGGTTTAAATAATTAAAAAAAGGTAATTTTTGTTTTAGGTCATCATTTTTTTTATTATTTAAACGAAAAATATACTTTTTACCTACGTCTTTATGTTTTCTGTCAGTTTTATGTGCCTGTATCTTGTAGTTGCAGCGAAAAATATTTATTATTGTTGATACAAACATGCGGAAATTAAATTGCTAATGCGGAACTAAAATGTATAAATATTCCTTCCACCCATAATAAAAAATACGTTCATGATAAATTACCTGCTCTTCATTTAAAAATATCAATGCAAATATTTTCTATACCCTCTAAAAATCCTAAATGTGTGCACGCACCATACCCGCACCGGCGCGCATGACGTGCGACACACCTGTCACGCATATATGAGGACGCAGCTATGTCATCCCCTGCGCGCACGTCGTGCGAGAAAATCCGCACGTGGTGCGACGCACGCGCGTCGCACCGTGCGCGCACTTTGCTATCTGGGTTATAATTGAAAATTATTAACATTTTAAGTAACTAGATGTAGCACATTCCTGTTTAGTTATTACACATCAAGTACGTTATGCTTTGGGCTCAACATTAAACGATTAAACTTGCATATGATGAAAGATATCTATGTCAAGAATCACATTTGTACTAAGTAAATCTTATTAAAAAATGAACACGTAATTTTTTAACACATAAATGATTACAAATATTGAGAATGCTACTGTAATCTTAACATCACAAATTTAATGAAGTATTTTCATTCTATAAAGTCATATAACCTAACTTTGTTCTATAAAATGGCTATATGAATTATAGAATTTGTGATTACAAACTTTGCTTAAAAATGCACATTATTAATGAAAAAGAGCAGAGAATTTGAATTCATTCTAGTAGTTAAGCTATGAGAGTTCGGGGGCAACGACGTAGTTCCAGCTGCCACTGACAGAAGGCGCCACTGCTCAGTTCCCAAGGTCGGTAATTGATCGGTAAAATTCTTAACTCGACCAGTAAGGATGGTCCCTGTTTCACCGACCGAACCCACAAGAAACTTTTATAAAGGTGGCGCATGTGGGATCTGCGATTATCCAAGTTCTGGAACTTTCTAGAATTTTGCTTTTCTAGGAGTTTCGATCAAAGTGAGTCTATTTCCTTTTAGATTTTCACTCGTTAAACTTTCTGGATCACCTCAGTCGTTAAACACTGATCGAAATTTCTAGAAAACTGGAACGAATTCGTGGTTCGCTTAAATGGGTGGGTCCCTACAATACCAACCAAGAATCAAATTCTGGGGATTCCCGGAAAATATTCGAACCTTCTGGAAATGTTGACGTTAACTCTGACGATTTTCTATACATCGAAGTTTCTGGAAGGCTTGAATATAAGCTCTTGCTTTTGAGGTTTTCTATGTCGTTTAACTTTCGAGAAGCATCGATATTGGACATAGTCTCTAACTACTTTGCAGAGAAGATGAATCCATATTCTCAACTTCTACCTAGAGTGGTACATATTTAAAATCCAACGTCTCGAGCCTTCCAGAAATTTCTTTGTAGACGTGGTGATCTCTTAACGATTTTATATACGTCGAAATTTCTAGGTCTGACGCATAACGTGTTGTCTCGATAATTCTAGTTCTACACACTTCTAGTTCTAGCACTGACGCTGTTAATCATAATAACTACTCACTCGAATGTCTAATGCTCGAAATTTGAATTCAACCCAACGACGTCTGTAGAAGTCCAGCCTTGAAAAGAATGACACCGAGCAATATTTTGGATTTTTAAACCAACACAACGATGTTTAAAAAAATATCCAACGCTGGAAGAAAGTTGTAAGTACGCACACTAAGTAATACTAAAGTGTTTAAAATTAATTGAAGCAAACACAGTTAAGTAAACACGCTTTTTTTACGTTTGAATAATTTATTTATTGTTCATAAACTTTTTGCAGTACATAAAATTTATGAAGTAAATGGCACTTATTGCACATATTTACATTCGAAAAAGTTATAGGGTCCTACCAAATAACAAAAATAGAGCTTTTTTGTAGCAGCTGCTTCTTCCAACTTCTCAAACGTCTCCTCACAAGTAACATCCTCAAAAATTTTCATGATCCTGCCTGGCAAGAAGACTGCATACTGGTTCTCCAACTCAGCCACAATTTTTATACCATATTTCGTGTGTACTTTACGAGAGCTGAAAGCTGAAAGTGGTCTTGGAAAAACTCCATCCATGTGGCCAACTGCGTTAATACCTTTGAGGTTCATTTTCTCCAAAGGCATTTTTCACTTTTACTGTTTTCACTTTTACTAGATGACTAGCTCTGCACTGTGCTGAAAGATAGACTGAAGCCACTTAAACCTGATGCTCATTTCATACACGCGGAGCTGTTGCCTGCATTAAATTTCTAGAACCATCGAGATTGAAGGTAATCTCTAACGGTTTTGCGGGAAATATCAATCGAAAGTTTAAACTTCCACCTATTATGATACATATTTGAAATTCATTGTCTCAAACCTTCCAGAAATTTTGACGTAATCTCTGACGATTTTCTATAAATTGAAATTTCTAGAAGGTCTGACGTATAACGCGTTTTCTGGATACTCCTAGTTCTAGAGGAATCGACGAAGTTAATTATAACGATCGCTCACTCTAATATCTAACGCTCGAAGAAATGGGAAGTGTTCAATTTGAAAATGCAACCCAAAGATGTGTGTCCAGCTCCGAAATCTGATATCAACCCAACGATGCTTGAATAAAGTCCAACGTTAAAAATTTGGAGTTCTACCCAACTCTTAACTAACTGAATGGTTGTAAATAAATCTTCACTCGATGTCAAACTAAATGTTTGGTTTATTCAAGAAAAAGACTAAGCCTAATTTACAAGAGAAAATCTTAACCTACAATGTGATAAAGGTAAACGTAGTTAAAACATGAATTCACAATGGTTATAAAAGTCTTTGAGCGTTGTGTTTCTCAAGGAAGTATCTAAAGTATTAACGATTTCAGTCATATCTCCATCTTCATCATCATCATTGTATTCGGTTTTACTTTGAGCGTAATGCCTGATAGTTGGTTCATCCCGAGGAGTCAAGAACCAGGTCTTGAGAGCTAGAGCATTTCGAGCTGCACAATTTGCATTTCAGCATTGAAGGTGGTGATTGCATCTTGTTAAAACTGTGCTGCACAATTTTTTCAACGGAGGGCAGCTCAGATATTCCAGATTATTCACATTTTGCACGTAGTGGTCCAATCATTTTTTCTTTTCCAATCCTTTAACGTAGACTGCACTGGCGCCACCTAGTGTATCTCGAATTATAAGCCTCACTTCTTCATAGGGTATGTGACCGGAAGTCCATTCCAAGCCATAGTAATTGCGCGTCAACCATAAATTCTCACTCTTGTATTTAGCAGGCAGCAAGTCCCAATAGTAGGGTGGTTCAAACAGGTAGACCGCAGGTTGAGCGTCTTCCTGAAAAGGAATTATAAGCAACTCCTTGAAGACGAACTGGTTGATGGGCTTCTTGAAACCTTGTACGTCCACGATGGACTTCATATCGATAAAAACTGAACTCTAATGCTGATATCATCTCTATTTTATACCCTTTCTCCCCACCACCACTGACATTACCCCCACTTCTTTCATTACCCCCACCACTATCATATTCAAACAACATCTTTACACTACCACTCAGTGGCTGGTACTGAATCATGCGGTCATGTATAATTAGACAGTAGGCTGCAGTTTCAGCGGGAAAATTGTCTGCAGATTCAAATTCCAAGCGATCGTCCACTAAAGTCTGTTTGAGGAACTAATTTTATTTTCAGCAATCAATTACACTAAGAGGAGCGTATTCTTTGAAATCACTTTTCTTCAACATTGGTTTAGGCTCTTTACCATAGTAGGCTGCCTGAAAGTTTGCATACATCTCATACAGTAGTGCAAACTGATTATGGCCAAAGTCCAGATTTAAATTACCATATGGATAGTACTGTGAATTGAGGAATAACATGACAGTATAATGTAGCGTGGTTTTCCAACTGAGTTGAAATTTTCACAGTCCATATATGTCTTGAGGTTGTGGGAAGCAGGGGGTATTCATACAATTCCCATGAGCGAAAACTCATAGTTCTGAGAATATCTTTTCCAATAATGTTCAGCAACTGTATCTTTTGCTGATCTGAAACCATTACATATGGTATCATCCACTCTACTTTATGAATCGAGATCTTTAATTGCTCTTTGTTTCCTGGCGCTTGTCGTGCTTGAACAACAGCATTTAGGTCACTGCGTGATCTTGTCAGGATAAGTTCATGCTTTGCATTAACAACGATCTTTCGATAGTCTTCAGCAAATCCTAGGATCATACTGAGTGATATAGTGACATCAAAGTATCCTTCATCATTGGTAAGACGTTTTGTTCCTTCCGGGATGTCGAGCCATCCTGCATTCTCCATAAAATAACTTTGTCCAGGAGCAAGTGAGATGTAGCCCTTTATGGTGCTAGTGAGACCGACATTATTGCAGCGATCAATCTCAATACTATTGAGTTCATAGCGAACTTCATCATACAGATAGCAGATCGCACTGCTCACTAGTGCTGTACTAGCAACAGCTTTAACTCCATCAGGCCTTGTTAGTCTTCCATACACATGCAGTGAACTCTTGCTGGGTAGTATACACAAATATTAATGCTGGACAGCAATTCGAATTCCATCACTGTTGTTAAATGATGATGCCGCATAAGGCTGATGTGCATGAATCTCATAGTGAGCTATAGACCAAGCTGTGTCAGAAAGAGCACGTTCTGAGGTGTTACCTCCTTGCGTGCTGCTTGAGAACTGGTTTGCATTCGACATGTTGACGCTCTTATATAGACTCCTTTGTGATTGTACACGATACCCATTATGATGATGATTTGACGTGCAGTCGTTTTGTTATCACCTCTCCTCCGAAATTCATCAAGTCACCGTCCTGATCAACTATGCGGAGCTGAATTTGATGTATTGTCTTCACGGCGATTGAAAAGTAAATGACGGCACTTCTACTATCTTATATCCTGGTCGTAAAACAGGAAATCATTCAGGAATCGTGTGCATTTTGTGATTATTTATGTAAGCTCCAGTAATGATATTGCACTCAACTCGCAGAGCATTCACTTTGAGAATAGCCACAGGTAGATCAGAAGTATGAGTCTTATTGGCTTCGAGAACACGTGGAGCGAATCCCAACAATCGTGCAATAGAATCGTGAGGTTGAAAGTTCACTTTGCGATCACACTTTATTTCGATGCGCAATGTGTTATTATTTGGCTTGATGTTTTTTGTAATTCCATCAATTGCTAGTTTCAACATTGTGAAGTCCGGATCTGATTGCATATTGTGTTCTAGATTGTACAGTCGAGTTTCTGAGGCATTCAGTATAGTCATCGAAGGTGATTGATTTCTTTACAACAGCAGCTTTCATCCCTTTTGCTTTTTTTACAAAGTCTTCACCATTTACGCGGATAATGTACATCTTGATCCGCAAGCCAACAAATTGCGTAATAATTTTACCAGAACAATCGTCCTTCGTCAAACTCAAAACTTTCTTGTTGGCTTGCGGCATTCCGAAAACATTGTCTCGAGGATAGTCTGATGTATCGAATTGGCATACATTGTTTTCCATATCCTCTTTCATATCAGCATAAAGATCTGCACACTTAACTTCGTATATCAAACTGTCCGTATCGGTGTACAATAGTTTGCAGTTTTCACTGTACTTTTTATACATATAGCCGTAGTGGAAATCGTATATGAGTATTTTTGATACATCAAGCACCGTAAGCCCTACATAGATTGGTTTATTGAATAAGACTTGAGTTTTCCTTAATTCAATAGCCGCTAGATTTTCACTAAATATTGTTCGACTGTGGAAATTTGGTTTGGCTCTGAGAGCTTCAGCTCTATATCCACCCTCCCACTCTATCACGAGTTTCACATTGACATTTTTTCGTACGTTCTCCATTGTTTTCCCGTAAACTGCATTTTTCATCAATTTAAATAGATTCTTTTCAAATTAATTTTTAGCGTTTGTTCTTAGGGTAGTATCCAGATCAATATATTCCTTAAGCCATGTAGACTGATTAAATTGAAGAACTCTATGAATTTTGACAAGTTTAAGTACATTAGCTAGTGCATGTTTGAGAGCCCGGTAATGGAGAACGTATTTTCATTTCGGTAGGAGAGTAGTTAGGAGCTTCTCCTGACTTGACCCTGGTAGTTTCGATTGTTCTGCACAGAACGGCAAGTCATTGTGTGCGCCATGGAGTTCGGCTAGATAAGCCAAATCTACTTCTAGTATGTATCCAATGGGTGAATCTTCAAGAACATTGAAATCAAAATTTTCCAAATTTGTGACCCACTCGAAACCAACATAAGGCAGTAGTTGTCCCATTGCCCAACCGTAAAGATTGTTTGCATCAAAATACATTATGTAGATTATCTCCCTATTTTCGTGAAAAACTGCCATATACTTATTGTTGGCAATGGCATATCTGCTTGAGCATTGGCTCACTCCACCCTTCTTGCCATTCTCAATCATCAGCAACATATCAACGTCGGTGAGGAGTTCTAATCTTAATTATGTATATTTGAACATGTCATCCCAAGACAAGCCAGGAGTGATGTAGTAGTGTGCGGGATCAAGAACATAAGCCTTGAGACATTGTTCTCGGAAACTTTCGAAGACATCAGCCAAAAGCAGTACATCTGTCTTCATGTACAGTTTTACATATTCGCCGAGCTTTTTCAGATTGAACGCAGACCGTACCTGTAGTGCATGTGCATAGTCCTCATCAGAGATTGATGAGTCATTCAAAGTGCTATAGAATTTTTCTTTTGGTGGCAGCTGACGTTCTTTTAGTTTCTCTCTCGAGTCAAGGTATTTGTAAGAAAGAACACCTTTCCCCGTGAGAAGCTCAATTTTTTCACTTTCGATACCAGAAAATACTGTATTTACAATTTTATAGCTAGTGAGGTACGACGCTAACTTTTCCAGGGACGAGGCCATGAATCGAAATGAGTCTATGAACCTGAATTTCATTTGAGTTTCCGGAACATACTTTTTAAATGAAATTTACTTTTCTTTATTCAGAGCAAGAACTTTAACTTTACCACCAAATTGCGTAGCAACGTCCCGAATGATGAAGTGAGCATCGTACCCACTTAAGTTGTGAAACACAACAGGTATGGTCCGCGAATCTTGATATTCTAAGTTACAATGTTCGTGCGCCGGACCGCAGTACATACCTGTCAGATGAAAATGGTCACGTACTTTTCTCGTGGGTGGATGTAAAGCCTTTCCGCAAATGTGACAGATTGTGGATTCAATGAAGACTTTCTGTTGCTCTGGGGTCAGTCTCTACATAGGAACCGAAGATGAAAGTATTTCATCACTAGTGTTTGCTATCTTCAGCAATTCATGAGCAAATCACTTTTCGGGTTCCACATCTTCAGGGCAGGACTCATAGAAAGATGGCCCTATAGCGGCCCTATATCTTTACCTAAATTCGAGAAAGAACGGTCGAACTTTCCAGACAGGGTTATTGCTTTTGAGAATCCATGCATCGAAATATCTACAAACCTCTATCTTCGTTATCGAATTAAGCTAAAGATTACACATCCAATATCGGTGGTTCTAATAACTTGATTCAGGTAGAGCCCCGCGTGCAACGAACCTTGTGGAAACTTTGATCGATCTTTCCCGAGTGTAAGTATGTGTTTTCCAGCGCCGTTGGCAGCTAGTGTGTCGAACCGTCTAGAAACCACTGATGGATCTTTCCTAGCGTAATCCCTAGAACTCATATCATGTATCCATACTTCTTTCATCATGTCTAGAGCCTTCTCGAAAATTCGTTGTATTGAAAATCCTCCGAGATCACCACGTCTACAAAAAAATTTCTGTAAGGCTCGAGACATCAGAAAATCGTTAGAGATCACCTCGTCTACAAAGAAATGTCTGGAAGGCTCGACACATTGAATTTTAAATATGTACTATTATGGGTGGAAGTTGATAATATCAAGCAAGAGTTTCTCATGTTCAAATCTTCTAGAATGTTCGATAGATAGAAAATCGTCAGAGATCGCGTCAAAATTTCTAGAAGGTTCGATTATTTCCCGGGAATCCCCAGAATTTCATTCTTGTTTGGTATTGCAGGGACCCACTTTGTTAAGCGAACCACGAAATTGTTCCAGCTTTCCAGAAATTTCAATCACTGTTTAACGACTGAGGTGATCCAGTAAGTTTAACGAGTAAGAATCTAAGAGGCAATAGATCCACTTTGATCGAAAATTCTAGAAAAGCGAAATTCTAGAAAGTTTCAGAACTTGGAGAATCCCTGATTGTTGGCCAAGTCAAGAATCTGCGCCAGGGATCTACCTTGCCGACAGTTAAATTACCGACTTTTTGAACTGACCAGTGGCGTCATCTGTCGGTGGCAGTTGGAACTACGTAGTGGTGCCACCGAACCGGCCTAGCTTAACTACTATGAGGAATTGAGGAAAATTCAATCGAAAGTAGATGGAGTTAAAACTAAGAAAGTTAAAAAACAAGAACGAAAATGGCGAAAAGAATTTCCATAAAAAGCCTAAAAAGATAGAAGATGAAAAAAATTAGAAATCGAAGAGAGTAAGAACAAAGAAAATCAATCTTCGAATATTAACAATGCTACTGATTCTGCTAAAGGAGTCACCAGAAAAAGGAAGTTAAAAGCCAAAGACACTGATAACCAAAGAAAATCAGGTTTCGAAAATTACCGATCCTACTGATTCTGCTGAAGAAGTCAAAAGAAGATGAGGACCACCTCCTAAGGATTCGGACTAGAGAGGACCTGATAATTTAGTAATTTAAGCCAATGTATTTGTTTGTAAATGAAAAATAAATTATAAAAAATCTTTCTCTTCAAAATACACTTCTTAGTTATACTATTAAAGTTCAGTTTATTTATTATGATTCCTTAACCATTTCGCTTTCATATGACTGGGGTGCCAAGAATTGGGTCAACCCCTGCCGAGAATTGCGTCAACCCTGCCAAGAATTGCATTTTTTACGCTCACGAGCTTATTTTAATTGTTTTTTCAGTTTCTAATAAAAGTATTGAGATAAATAAAGCTCAGCATTTGATTCCCTATTAAATTTGCACTATATATATTATTATTACATTTATCACACATATCATTTTTGACATTTATTTCTTTCTAAAAGTCTTAAGTCTTAAGTTCGCCTAAACCTGCCAATAATTGGGTACCTTACCCTACATTCTGTATCGATAATTCATCTTTTTCATTTAAAATTCAACTACATACTTGGTTGAAAGTTATTGAAGATTCATAATTATACTTTAAAATTCATCTTTTTGTTTGAAAATTGAATTATTCTGTTGAAAATTCGTCACTTTTTTTTAAAAGTTCAACTAAAAAAAAATTCTAAATGCAAATATTTGGTCTAAAATTGATATTTTTTATTTTCAGTTATTGAAAAATCACCAAATATTCCCTCTGTATTGGGGAAATTTTTCAAAAATGGGTTCTTTATAGTACATTTTTTTCATTAAAATAATTTAAAGTAGATGAAAGATATAAAAGGCTCCTTAATTCGAGGCGAATCGATTGACCTATAGTATTAATATATTTTCTTGAAGAGTAGAAAAGTTATAACGTCATTTATAATATCTGATAAATCTGTTGAAAAGACTTCTTGATTCAAGATTTAAAAAATCATTAATCCTTCCTAAATAAGGAAGCAAACATATTTGCAAATTAAACATATTGAGGTCCTTTTTGGTTGAATACAACGCTTATTAATTTTAAATCTTGTTTTGCTGAAATATCAACTATTAAATTTTTCGTTGAGAATTCATCTTTTTGGTTGAAAATTTGTCTTTCTTACTTAAAAATTCAACCATTTCATGTTTGGTTCAAAATGTATCTTTTTTAGTTGAAAATTCTTTTCCTTTTGTTTCAAAATTATTTTTTTTAACTGAAAATTTAACTATTCCATTTTTAGTTGAAAATTAATTTTTTCAAATCTGAAAAGGTAGCTATTCCATTGTTGGTGGCTAACTTATCTTTTTCAGACGAAAATTCAGCTAATTTGTTGCATTGAAAATTAATTTTTTCAACTGAAAATCTAATAATTCGATTTTAAGTTGAAAATTTATTTGTTTTAGTTGAAAATTCATTTCTATAGTTGAAATTTCAACTATTTTGTTGAAAATACACTTTTCATTGGTTGAAAATTAAATTTTTTAAGCTGAAAATGTAGCTATTCCATTTTTGGTTGTGTATTCGCCTTTTTTAGATGAAAATTCAACTGTTTGGTTGAACATCCATGTGTTTTTTTGGAAATTTGTCTTTCTAGTAGAAAATTAGCCTTCTTTAAATTCTTTGTTTTTTTGGTTCAGAACTTAACCATTGCATTTTTGGTTCAACATTTATCTTCACAAGTTAAAAATTCAATTATTCGGTTCAAAAAAGAAAATAAACTTTGTGAAAACACGTACTTTAAAACGTTTTTTTTTTCAGTAATCAATAATGTTAAATTTGTGAAAATCATAACTACGCAAGAAAAATTCACCAGTAATCAAGTTATTGAACTTTTTATTGCTATACTAAATTATTAACATTTTCAACTTGTTTTATGAATAAACTATAAACTTTTATTATTAATTTCTATAAAAGAAGGAACTTTCCATTTATCGAAGTTAAATTTTCGCGGAACTTTGACTAGGACAGCTAGCGCTTCCTAGCGGCTGGTGAGCTCTTCTTTAGGGAATTTCTTTTTAACACCATAATTTGACGCATTTGACGCAGTGCTCCCAGCAGTGATGGGTAAGTACATGGAGAATAGACATAAGCAGTGGGACTCCGATACCGTGTCGAAAGCCGAAGATCGAACGGACCTCTTTTTTTAACGCGTGGAGATAGAAAGAGAGGTTCGTTCGATTTTCGACTTCGAAACCACATCAGAGTCCCACTGCAGGAGACCAAAGTAATGTAACCGAAAATAAGCAAATTTTTGTCGTATAAAAAGGGTTACAATACCGCCCGAGTTATGGCGCTAGTGTTGCACGGAGAAAAATGGCCGCCGTATATGTTGACATTTTGCATTATTTACCAATGTGATTTTAATAGAAATGTGTAAATTATTATTCAAAACGGAGAAATTTTATTTTACTTATCTCGAAATATCGGTGATTCTATGTAATTGAAGTGATCCTGCAATGGACGTGGTAGGTACTTCAGATTTATTGCACAAACGTGGAAAACAATAAGGATATAACTGATCAGTTTTCAATCTTGTACGCATACACATCACAGAACTGATATCAGACTTTCACTTGAATATAACAGTTTTTAACATTCCAATATCCTTTAAATTTCTCAACAAATTGTTTTAGTCATTTAGGAATTTTGTATTTTTGATTAGGGTTATATCACAGGTTATATTTACACCAGGGGCTCTATTCTCGAGTTTTTTTCGTATACGAATCTTGCGACTTTCGAATGACTTCCAATGAACCCTATTCTCGAACACTCACTGGCGGTTCGTATGCGGAAAGTTACGTATGAAATGCAACGAGTGGGTATATGCCACTCGAAACTTATATTCGTATACGAATTAAGAGTTTGATCATGCGCAGTGATTAAATTGTATGATTTGTGAGGCGTGCATTATAAAAAGTGACAGGATCGAGAGTGATAAAAACAATTTTTTTTTACAAATTTAATACAGTAAGTGGATTATGTATTGTTTAATTGGTTTGAAAACTTGGGAATATTTTACCTTTTTTGAGACACATATACTAATTTGTATTGAAATTCTTTGAAAATTTGTTTCGTTTTGAGGTTAAAAAATAATTAATTATAAATTTTAGGTACATTTCATTATAAATCTTATGATAATTTTGAAATAAAAGTTCTAATTCGGCAAAATTTGCCAGAAACGTTTGCACTACCTAATTTATAATAATACAATCATAATTTTATATAATTTTATGTTGTGATCCTACTTTTATAACATCGCGTTAATCAAATTCCCACTTGTCTGCTGAAACTCTGAAAGTACTAATTATTCTCTACATTATAAATAAATTGTGTTGTAATAATTTTTGTTTATATTTCTTCCCAATTCAACTAACAGCGAAAGCATTCAATTTTTAAATCATCCACATGTTTGGCGCAATTTCACACATGACTCTACAAATAATTTCATTGGCTCAAATTGTTTGTCACTAGTAAAGAACTAGAATTTTGATGTGAGTTAAACGTGGCAACGCTGTTCAGTATATTCGTATACGAATAACTCGAATCGCAAATTCGAAGAGTGCTCGAGAATACGACTTTCTTCTCGCATACGTAAGTTACCATTCGAAACTTTACGTATACGGAAAGTTTCGAACGAACTCGAGAATAGAGCCCCAGGGGTATGTCACGCCAGCCATTCCAGCCCACATGAAGTTGGTTCCCAACTTGACTCAGTGGAGAAACAGCGAAACTGCAGCGCTGATTGCCTTTCGCCCAATTATCTTGTTTAAATTTAAATGGAATATAAGAATTCATGAACTTTTTCGATTATATTCACATTTATAAAATATTAAAGCGATATAAACATCTCTTTTTGCAGTTATAAATTAAAAATATATATAAGTTACGTGTAAAAGGTCTAATTTATGATAACATTATTTTATACTTTTTTTATCTTTATATTTATATTATGCACTGTGATTGTGTATATCTAAACTCGTACAATAACGCGTAAAATAGTAAAATAAAGATGTCCAACAGAGGGAATTTACCAAAAAAAAAAGGAAAAATTCCAAAACTATTGATAAAATTGTTACGTTAGGCGGGTTACAAGTGAAGGGATTTCAAAGGTTATATTTTAACATCTGATGTTGACACGTCCATTTTGGTTATTTTGACACTTATGAGGCTTTTGTCAAAATTTAAACACACAATTTTGGCGAAAGGCGATCAGCGCTGCAGTTTCGCATTTTCCCCGCTGAGTCAAATTGGGAACTATAATCATAATAATCGTGTCATGCCCCTGATTTACACGGACCATGACGGCGGCCATCGTTACCCGTACCACACTAGCGCCGCGCTCGAGAAGATCTAGCATTTCGATGCGTTATTGTACATCCGACAGAAAAATGCTCGTTTTTGGTGAAGTCAATGTACAGGACTTTGGGCTCCTTATGTCTATTCTCCATGGGTAAGTAAAATACTCGTGGTAATTTACTTGGTATTTTACGGTAATTTACCTGGTATTTTACGTCATCAGTTTTCTACAAATCTACATGATGTAAATTACGTCTTGTTCTATATATGAGGGCGCCACCTCTGAGGCGGGAAATTGAAAACTTGAATTAGACAGCCAATCGGAGGTTTTCTACATGTATTTTACACATTCGAGGTATTTTGCCTGAAATACCTCCTTTAGGTATTATTCGTGAAAAGCTTCCAGTTACGCGTAACTGCACATCCCTGGTTGACATTATTATTTTTTAATTAACAATATAGGCATTAAAAAAACCCTTACGAATGCCGATACCAGAAATCCAAAAAAGTGAGGTTATGCACAGTTCTACATGTCCGCCATCTTGGGGCGTAATTTACTAGGTATTTTACCTGTTTTTGACGTAAAATACTCCACTTAGGTATTTTACGTCAAAAACCTCCAGTTACGCGTAACTGCACATCCCTGGCTCCCAGTCTTGCTTCCCAACCGCACTGCGCATACGTCGTGCCGAATTTCTGATTGGCTGCATAGCGCGCGCTTATTTAAAATGTTTAAAATATGCAAATTAATTGTTTTAAACAAATAATAATTAGAAAATGCATAAAAATATATTTTTCATTGCAAAATATAATTTCGCAGTCATAAATATAATAATTATTTGATTTCACTGCTAAAAACACATTATTCCTTCAGACATCGAAGAAAGACAAATTTTTTCTCATAATTAATTAATTTCATATATTTTTCATACAAAAATATTAATTATCAATTAAAAATTATAATATTAATAATCATAATTATAATAATAATACAGTTACAGAATAATGTGTTTTCAGCACTGAAATCGCATTATTATTATATCTATGACTGCGAATATTTATTTTGCAATGAAAAATGTATTTTTATGCTATTTCTAATTATTATTTGTTCAAAACAATTCATTTCCATATTCCAAACATTTTAAATAAGCGCGCGGTATGCAGCGAATCAGAAATTTGGCGTGACGTATGCGCAGTGCGGTTGGGGAGCAAGATTGGGAGCACTGATTTAGTGATTTGACGTTACAAATACAATATAACCTCAAAATTGAGCCGTGCACTGCTTGACTGCTGTGTAAAATGGTGAAATGCATGCAAAATGTAATGTAAATTGCATTATAATTGTATTCACGAAGTTCTTCGTGATTGTATTTTATAAATCTTGTAAACGACCAAGTATGAACGTGCGGCAATTGTAATATAAAAGTTTTAACAGTTTTAAAAGAAGTTCGAAAAATCATGGTACGTATAGTTACTGTTTTTCTTCTATAAATACGTTCGTGTTCTTTTATTTATCTTATAAATTATTTGGATTCTTTTTGTTTAACAGTTAGTTTGTTTTTCAATAGGAATTAAAACCGTTTTTTGATTTCAAAATTCAAAGGTTTCGAATAAAATTTAATTTCGGGACAAATAATGTTGCCTCAGAAAACAATAAATTCTCAGCAAACTACTTAAATATATTTTGATTTTGGGTGATTCAATCCAATTCAATTAGATTATTACAATTTCACAAATAGGAAAAAGAAATAATCCAAAAATATTTCATATATATTTCTAAAATTGCTATATTTAGTGCAAACTTATTACAAACAAATTTTTTAATAAAAAGATTTCTTTCAAGAAATTGAGTTAAAATTATTCAGACTCAATTAAAAGAAATCAGAAAATATTCATGAACAAAACCCTACAAATTGGAACGAATCTTTTGTTTAGTGTCTCTATTTAACAATTTTAAAATTAAGATAGAACAGAAATCCATTTTATCATGAATAATTTTATGCAAAATGCGCATGAAAAAGATTCAAAATTAAAAAATAGATTTCTAGACCACCTCACTTTTCGGCTCATTAGAGACAAAAATAACCAATTGAAAAAAGAGGGAGAAAAGGAGAAAAAGTCAACCAAAAATACCAACCTCTCACTTTTTCTTTTATCCGTCTTTTTTATACTACCAAGGAAGCAACATGTTTCGGAGTCAATTTAAACTCCCTCATCAGGGATTATTTATAGGAAACTACAAGGTATGACAAAAATAATATAATATATATATACATGTGTACATGCATGTGTACACTCACATACACATATACAAACACAACACTAATCACTTTTCTTTAAAAAAGCATTAATTAATCAAAATTTTGTATTCATTAGTGAAAAATTGACAAAGGTATACAAAACATTATTATTCATAATAAGAATTAGAAAAGAATTTAAAATTCAAAGAATATTTTAAATTAAAAAGAAGAAAGATGGTTATTATGACCTGAAAATTATTAACCCCGACACTGATTAAAAAAATTTTTTGAAAGAAAACAGTAACGAAAAATTGCGGAACTTTTTGTTTTAAATTTATATTGAAAAGGAACAACTATTTTAAATGAAAATATCGCTAACAAAAATTACGTGGTGAAGATTCAAAGAACCGAGGCAAACTAAATTTATTTTTCAACTCGAAAACTCTCAAAGAATGAAAATATTTTAGAGATCATTTCCTCCCATTTTTAAGAGAAAGAGAGAGAGAGAGAGAAAAGAAGAAAAGACCCTTTTTATTTTTATAGCTTTTCGGACAAGTGACATAGTTTTCAAGCGGTCCTCTCGAGATTAACCCAAAAATCATAAAATGCACATGTTACCAAAAAATTTTCTTACAGAATTGAGAGAAACACAAAATATAAGAAAACGTTCCAAAAATCATTATCAATTATTCAGAAATGAATACAAAAATAAGATATCCAATGTGATCTGAAAATAAAAGACATAAGTAAAAAAATTTTTAAGATAGAATATCCAGCATAAGATTATAACAAAGTACTCATTGGCACATAAGAAAAAATTATGCTCACATCTTGTGTATATGGCATCTTCCTCAGAATACCTTTGTTTATAGGCAACGAGGGCATAACAACTTATTTTTGATAAGTATCTGGGTAATATATAAATAGTAAATTATGTACATCCTATTAGCAACCTTATCTTTGATAAGTACCAAGGAAGACATTTTTTTTTTTTTTTTAATATTTCAAATATATATCATGTATCAATTCTGTAAGAAAATTTTTTGGTAACATGTGCATTTTATGATTTTTGGGTTAATCTCGAGAGGACCGCTTGAAAACTATGTCACTTGTCCGAAAAGCTATAAAAATAAAAAGGGTCTTTTCTTCTTTTCTCTCTCTCTCTCTCTTTCTCTTAAAAATGGGAGGAAATGATCTCTAAAATATTTTCATTCTTTGAGAGTTTTCGAGTTGAAAAATAAATTTAGTTTGCCTCGGTTCTTTGAATCTTCACCACGTAATTTTTGTTAGCGATATTTTCATTTAAAATAGTTGTTCCTTTTCAATATAAATTTAAAACAAAAAGTTCCGCAATTTTTCGTTACTGTTTTCTTTCAAAAAATTTTTTTAATCAGTGTCGGGGTTAATAATTTTCAGGTCATAATAACCATCTTTCTTCTTTTTAATTTAAAATATTCTTTGAATTTTAAATTCTTTTCTAATTCTTATTATGAATAATAATGTTTTGTATACCTTTGTCAATTTTTCACTAATGAATACAAAATTTTGATTAATTAATGCTTTTTTAAAGAAAAGTGATTAGTGTTGTGTTTGTATATGTGTATGTGAGTGTACACATGCATGTACACATGTATATATATATTATATTATTTTTGTCATACCTTGTAGTTTCCTATAAATAATCCCTGATGAGGGAGTTTAAATTGACTCCGAAACATGTTGGTTCCTTGGTAGTATAAAAAAGACGGATAAAAGAAAAAGTGAGAGGTTGGTATTTTTGGTTGACTTTTTCTCCTTTTCTCCCTCTTTTTTCAATTGGTTATTTTTGTCTCTAATGAGCCGAAAAGTGAGGTGGTCTAGAAATCTATTTTTTAATTTTGAATCTTTTTCATGCGCATTTTGCATAAAATTATTCATGATAAAATGGATTTCTGTTCTATCTTAATTTTAAAATATATTTTGATTTTATGTGTGTTAGTCAACTTGCTCAAAAAATGTTTGGTTTATGGATGCATTTACAATTAATGTCTCAAAATGGTTAAAATTGTTGATTTGTAAAAAATCTATATTTTTATATTTAATATCAATTAGCTCGAGATTGATGTATCTCGAAAGTGAGTTTTTATTTTATTTTTTTCCTAAATTGTAAATTCGATTTCCGGGAACGCTCTTTATCGCCTGAAAAGTTCTCAAAAGATTGGAAATTTCATTTTGGATTGCCATCCCTCAGTTAGGTCATTTCAACCCATTCTGAATTTAAAAGCCACCACTTTCTCTTCTCCAAAATAATAAAAAAAAACTTACTGAAAATTCATAAACTTTTTATAGTTTTAAAATTTATGAATAATAAAATTTGTCTACTGAAACTTTTTTCATAACGCCGAAATACATAAGGAAACATTTTTTAAAGCGCATATATTTCTTGGAGGTATATAGTTTCATTGTGTACTAAATTTCCTCGGAAAGATGCACAGAATTGCGATGCAGCAGTTAAACAAATGATCAAACTCACGACTTTAGTAGAGATTGAGAATGTTTTAAATACAAGTTCATTAATTTTTCATATTTTAGAAATTTTTGAATAATAAAATTTGTTTACTGTAACTTTTTTGACACATAATATACCGAAAGATATTAAGAAACATTTTTTAGAGCGTATGTATTTTGTAGAGGTCTATAGTTTTCTTGTATAGAAAAAGTTCCTCGGAAAGATGTACAGAACTCCGACGCAGCAGTGAAAAAAATTATGAAAATTAACAGTTATTAAAAAAGAGATGGAGATTTTTTTTAAATATGTGTTAAAATTTGTTTTATATTTTTGAAACCTTGTATGTTGATTTATTTTGATGCGCTGAGTATGGGCTAGAAAATACCCCCAAATATCAATATCAAAAACCCCATTTTTTCAACATTTTGCAAGTTTTAACCTTGAAAATGACCTTTGCGGTTATTTTCGTGTAAAAGGGCGATATTTACTAGAAAAAAGGCCGGGGGGAGTAGGAACACATACCGCCCATTTCTCTTTATTTAACGATATAACGGTGTACCCTCCAGGGCAACATCAGGAACAAAACTTTTTTAATGAGATTATACGATAATAATTTTCTCTGGAGTTAGTGGAATCGAAAATTAATTTTGTAGTTGTAAAATTACTTTTACATTTGTGCTATTTCTGTAATAATTCTTAATAAATCCAAAAATGTTTTGCAATTGAAGCCTTTTATCAAAAAGGGGCCTGGGTAGTGTTTTGGTAAAAATTAAACTAAATACGCAAAAAGGGCATATTACATGTCCTTTACTGAATTCTCGAATAAAAAGTATCAATAATCTCTAATTAATCTTAAAATTGATAACAAAGTATGATGATAGTCGAAAAGGGATCTAATTTATTTTTTAATTTTCCGCTAATATTAGAGGTTGCATTATAACGTACGATACAAAATGGGGTGAGCCTAATCAAAAAGTAGAGTAATTTCAACCAGGTTTAAGGGCAATAATTTTATAAAATAAAAATACAGTGAATCAAAACATTCTTCAGTAAAAAATACCAGCTAAATCATGCCAAAAAGGCATGTAGAATATCAGTCGTGGAAAAAGGACGGATCTTAGCAGAAAAATTAGTTATATCCCTGTTCCTCTGTAAGGAATGTTTTCTAAATTTCGTTGCAAATCAAGCTTATCATTCAGTAAACGCGATACATAAGAGTTCATTAGCATTAATTAAAAATATATATGTGATTATTAATTCAGATTTACGCCAATTCACTTTTCTTTTCTCGAAATCGAGGTTTTATTGTTAGACCTCTTATTGACAAACGGCTTCAATTCAACAATTAAAGACTCATTTTTGATTAATGAATATCATTTGAAGAATAGGATCAATTAATTTTATTAAAAATCTGATATGCAAGATGAAGTCCTAAGGAATAGCCCAACCGATAATATTTATTATACTTCATTTATAAAAATCGCAAAGTTTTTGAAAAATTTGTGAGAAAGAAAATACTAAAATTTTGACTCAAACAAATTATTTTTATCAATGAAACACTTTTAATTTGTTTCATTTCAATTTCGAAGCTGCTGTAATGAAAAAAAGCTCAAATTTTAACTGCTTGGCAATCGAAACTTAAAAATGTTGAAACTTTACAAAAACTGTTTCATTTTTGCATAGAAATAATAATATTAAAAATAAATCTATTGAAATTTAAAGTATTTCGAATTCTAAAATTGGAAGTGCATAGGTACATTGGAACCATTTTTTAGTGAAAGGTTCATCAATTCGATATATACCTAAGAGAAATTGCACAAATTCATACCTGACCGTGCGATTTTAAATAGATCAACTGAAAGTCTTTGAATCTCGAATATTTAAAATAAAACGCTTAATCAATCATTTTAATTTTATAATCTACAGTATAAAGTTAAACAACTTGGAAATTGTGGAAAAGGAAAATGTCTCAAATTGCAACTTTTAAATTTTAGCAGTTCTTAAATCGTAACCATAACATCTAGAAAGTTTCAAATTATAAGTGTACTACAAACCTGAAAACTGGAATCTCAGTACAAATCATTGGAATATTCTTCAAGATTTCAATAAATTATTAAAAATTCGTAGAAATTGCTATCGCTTATCATTGATTTCGTATCAGGGAAGTATCGGGACTTAACCGGGAATATAAATTCGAGCCGGGAATCACATTTAATTTTTTGAAAAATGTTATATTTTTTATTATTCGTGATAAAAAGACAAATAAATTTCAGTGTTGATCCTTTTCTTTAAAAGTTTTAGTCACGATATCTCGCATATATCGTTGTCGATAACTTGACTAATTACTACACCACGTGAATATGACTTTTAGTGGCTGTTTTCAGTTTTTACCTATTAATAAAGATTACTCATTGTGTGCATCATCAATTTTGTAAATCTAAATTTCCCAATAATTACTTTTATGTAACTTTTTCAGAAAAATTGAATTATTTCCAAAGATACCAAGTAGTCTTAGAAGTTTTGAAAAGATTCGAAAATTGTAGACCAAGATTAAAATGCCCGTTCATTTCCCGTACAATTCCCGCAGGCTTTTTGAAAATTCCTGTACACATGTGATTAAGAATTTTGAAATTTTTCAAGAGAATTGAAAAAAAAATCTTGGGAAATTCCTAAAGAAATTTTAAATGATTTTTTATTTTGAAAAATGAATCTTAAGAGAAAATTGAAAAAGATTTCAAAGCATTTATAAATATTTCCTAAAATGTTGAAAAATGATGTAGAAGATTTTAAAGCAAGATTTTAGAAAAAATTCGAGTAAGTTTAAGAGATATTTAAAAGTTATACAAAGATTCAAAATTAATTTAGAACTTGAAAAGATTTTAAAAAATCTTAAACAAAATGTAGATTGTTGAAGATTTCGAACAATCACTTTAGAAGCTTCTTAAGAATTTTGAAAGTTTTCAAGAGAATAAAAACGTTATCTGAAGATTTATGGGAAAATTTATAATAATTTGTTGTTTTAAAAATTAATTTAAAGAGAATATTTAAAAACATTTCAAACCACTTCAAAAGATTTCCAAAATGGTTAAAGATGAATCCGGTAGATTTTAAGGAAATTTTTCTAATGATACAGGATTTTTTTTTAATTTTAGGAAACGTAGCAATAATTTCAAAAGATATTTAGAAGGTTTAGAAGTTTTATTGAAAATAATATTTTTTATTTTGAAAAATTAATTTTTAAAGAAAACTTGAACGAATTTCAAAAGAATTCTAAAAATGTCGGAAAAAATCTGGAATATTATTTTAAGGCAATTTCTTTATTTTGAAAGAAATTTCAAAATTTTGGGAATAACTCGAGTCAGTTTAAAAGATGTTTGATGATTCTTCTCTTGATAGAAATTTCATATTTCTAGTTAAAAATACAATTGTTTGCTTGAAAATTAATCTTTTTTGCTTGAGGATTCAACTATTTTGTTGAAAATCGTCTCCTCTGGTTGAATTCAACTGTAACTTGTTAAAAATTAATTATGTTGTTGAAAACTCGTTTATTTTCGTTTAATAATTTATTTTTTTAACTGAATATTTAACTTCCATTTTTTGTTGAAAGTGGATCGTTTTTAGTTGAAAATTCATGTATTTTGTTAAAATATCGTCTTTCTTGGTAGGAAATTAAGGTTTCTGGTTGAAATTTTTTTTTAAATTCAACTTTTTGGTTAAATATTCAACTATTTTGTTGAAAATTTGTCATTTTGAATGAATTCAACTTTTTAAAAATTAAAATTGAAACCCTTTTTCAGTTAAAATATCGACTATTACATTTTTTGTTAAGAATTCATTTTTTTAAATTGAAAATTCAACTACTTGGCTAGAAGGTGAAATACATTGTGAAAAATTCGTTTTTTTTTATAAAGATTCATAATTTTTGTTGATAATTCATCTCTTTGGTTAAAAATGTAACTGCTTCGTCGAAAATTTGTCTTTGTTGCTAAAAAATTAATTTCCATGGTAAAAAAATCGTGTATGTGGTTGAAAATTCATATTTCCGGGTTAAAAAAATAAACTTTTTTGTTAAAAAATAATCTTTCTTGGTTGAAAATTCAACTGCTTTATTGAAAATTTGTCTTTTTTTAATAAATATAAATTTTTTAAGATTAAAAAAAAATTTAACTAGATGCGGAGCTTTGAAGATTTTGAAAGAAAATTTAGAACCGTTTTAAGAATTTTGGAAGAGTTCAAGAAAATACAAAAATTTTCTTAAGATTCGTGGGAAAATTTCAAATGAGTTCCTAAAATTTCGAAAAAGAATGTAAAAGATTTTAAAGCAAAATTGAACTTTTGTTAAATTTTAACAAATTTCAACAATATTTTAGGAAGTACTTAGAAGTTTTAAAAATATTAAAAAGTAATTTATATCTTGTAAAGATTTCAACAAATTCAAAACAAAATGTAGATTTTTGAAGGTTAAGGACAACAAATCTAGATATTGATTTTAATTTATGTGGTATTAGCGATTAATTATTGATTAATTATTGCAGAGTGAATTTTACATGAACTGGGTTATAAACACATGCAATTATAATCAAAATGTCGTAATAAAAGATTATAGTTTTTTTTTGTAATTACTCTTTAATAATTAATTATAAATTAATCTCTAATACCAAAGACATGGAAAATGATATATAAGAATTATTTACTAATTAGAATACTAAAAATAATTAACCAAATATATGTTTATAAAAAAACAACTGTCATGTTTACCAAAATTGTAAAGAGGGCCACTATCGTGTGCTGGAAAGTCTGAAGCAATTGTCATCTAATTTTATTCATTTTCACTCTACAGCATAAATAAAAAAATACTTTTTTTTAAATAATAGTTCTCGTAAGAGGAGATTTTGATATTTACAATCGGGAAAAAACCGGGAATTTGATGGGCTAAAATTAGTACACCTTCGTGTGCTATTCTCCCTTTCTAAATTTCTGCAGCTTAAATTTTGACTCCACATCCGCATTATTTCTGCTGAAAAGTTATTTCAATTAAATTATTTACTTACCACTTTTTCTGTCGAGGAAAGTTTGAGAAGGAAACAAAAACTTTATATGGAGAAGTTTTTCTAAAAAGTATTTGGAAATTTGTAATAAGGCTTTCTGCAAAATAAATCAATAATTTAAAAACTTAAAACGTTAAACATGAAACGCCCGACTATCCGTTTCTAAGCAACTGATTTATTTGCAATGATTCTTTACAGCAAACTTCTTCATATAACTTTTTTCTCTCGTTCACCTTACTCTGACTTCACTTTTGATAATATTCAAAAAAATTCTATTTTTCAGGAATTAAATCACTCAACTTCAGACAAAGTTAGGATAAAGGCTGATAAATATTATTCGTCCTCGTCAGTTGAAGAAAAGTCAAAATCGAAATCAAAGTCGAAGAAGAAGAAAATGAAGAAGGAGAAACGAGAAAAAAAATCAAAGAAGAAGAAAAGAAAGCACCGGGAATCCAGTTCTGATGATGTAAGATTTTTAGTTAAAAAATATCTCACATTTAAATTTAGTTGTAGAATGGATTTCTACAGATTTAATACTCATTATTTATTGTTGGTCCTGAAAAATCTTAGAAGTAGGAAATTCAAGAATTCTACTTTAGTTTTCTTGCAGGCCTCACAGTCTCTATGGAATGCATAGTACACATTTTTCTGTTTTTAAATTTATATTTTAGCTACCTTTGAAAAATCCTTTGAGTAGATGAAGATTCCCTACTGATCAAACTACAGTGGAAAAAAAAACAAGAAAAGCTGAGAGAATAAAAAATAGATAAACAGCATAATTTGAAAATTATCATTTTTGATTTTTTATCTGTTTTTAATTCTTTCAGATTTCCTTGACTTTTTTACATTCTCATCATAATGAGAAAGTATTGGTTTTATGTGAAAAATGACTTTCGCGGATTCCATCAAATGTCGACGTTTTGAGGCCCCCTGAGTCAGAAAAAATGGTTTTTACGTCGGTGTCTGTCTGTCTGTCGTTGTTGTTGTCGTCGTCGTCGTCGTCTGTATATCGGATAACTTTTGAAAGACTAATCGGATTAGATTTTGCTTTGGCACACAGTTTCAGGGGGAAAAAAGAGGAATCGAGTTCGTTAACCAGCCATTTTGGATGAAAATTCAAAAAGTTAGAGCATTTTCAAAAAATTTTAGACCACTTTTTTCCAAATTTCAAAATTATATATGCGGGCGCTTATAGTACTCGAAAATCTAAACAATTCATCCTTACGACTTTTTTTGATGAAAAGAAAATTGTCCGAGTTACAGCATTTTCAAAATCCCCCCAAAAAAGCGAAAAGTAACATTTTCGGCCAAACAACGCACGATACGAAAAAAAGTCAAGATAGGAAAAGTGTTTATTTTCGCACGTCCTACAAGATTATCATAACGACTTTTTGAATTTTCTTGAAAAATCGAAAATTCATATTTTTATTGCACAAGAAATAATGAAAAATCAAAAAAATCAATTTCACGGTCAAACTATGCAAGATACGACAAATCATGACTGGACTAAAGTTGTGCATTTAAAAAAGATCTACAAATTTCTCCTGGGTCACTTTTTGATAGGATGTGTAGTTTTTGTTTTATTCGTAAAAAATGACATTAACAGTGAAACAATCGGCCCGATAAACGGGCACATTCTCATCAAAACTTTGCTTATTTACTTTATTTTTCATCTCGGGTGTGTTTTTTCACAATATTTCATTGTTTTTATGTTCTCAATACTATTTCTAACGATTGAAACAATAAAATATAATAATAATTCAAACAATTTATTCTGACTGAAAAGCTGACTTTTATTTCAGAATGCGTTTTGATCTTTGTTTACATATGAACTCCTATCTAATACAACGCTGCTGAAGGCTGGTGACCTTCTCAGTATAAAACATCAACCAATTGCGACTCTCTCGGTTTCCATTCCTTGTCCTCGCCCCCCCCCTCCCCCCGTAACAGAAGTTTTGGTGGGACTGACGTAAGAACTGGACTCTCCACTATACGACGAATCACTACTTAACTTGGGCATGATTTCGCCTCGCACAACAAATTTCGCGCATAAAGGTGGTAGTTGGGTGTACAATCTAAACATGAATAATACAAACAATAAAGTAGCCTCGGAATGGACTGAAACTTTGATTGAGGTTTTGAAATATGGTCAGGAGTAGATAGGGAATCACATGGTAGTCAAGGGGTCGGTTTGATTATGAATGAAAAAGCTAGATATATGTTCCAAAAACGACTTAAATACTTTTTTTCTCCCCTTTTCAGATAGTTGGAAAAAAATCTTTCTGATTGTAGGATTTATTATAAAGATACGGAAATATACGCTGAAGTAAAGGAATTACCTTCTTCATTTTAAATCAAATACAACTTTAGTCATTTTTATCTGAAGAACATTGAACATAACATATGGTCGTTGTGAAGCGCGAAGACCAAATTGCGCGCAGCAAGCGCGCTCAAACTTTTGGGTTTCTATTATACGATGAACAGAAACGAGCGTGAAGCGCGAGGTTCACATGATGATCATACCAAATATCGAGCGCGAAGCGCGAGTCTCGTGATGAGAATGTGTTCCTTAAGGTCGATAGAACCTTAAGTAAATTAGTTCTTATTTTTATGTAAAACTGACATAATTAAACCAAAAGCAGGTCATAACGATGAAGCTTACTAAGAGAGTATTAGCTTGCGAAGCGCGCAATAGCGAGCACACGAAGTGTGAAAACCTAGACGACAAATGTGTCCGAGCGCGCAGCGCGAGGTGAATGCATTATCGAGCGCGAAGCGCGAGATAAACATATAATCGAGCGCGAAGCGCGAGATGAATACCTAATCGAGCGCGAAGCGCGAGATCCAACAGGTGCGCGCCCTAGGCGCGCTGAAACTTGCGAGCGAAGCGAGCCGCGCGCGAAGCGCGCGATGAGAATGTGCCCGCGAAGCGGGCAGATTTTTTCTACTGCATTTCTACCAGTAAAAATATTTAAGGTAGTCAACAGATTTTTTTAGACAAAGGTAGAAAAAGATCATTTTTAAATACGAGAAAACGACTTTGAGAAAAATGTGCTGTTGTTCCAGTTTTTATTACTAGGCATGCCAACTTTTTCTAACATATTCTAATAGTAAAACGTTATCAAGTATTAAAAAGAATTTTCCAAAATGATTGTTTGGAAAACCTGCTGCCTCTTTCTTTTAGTTTCCGCAGGACTGGATCATATTTCTGCAAACTAGTGTCCTAAAATCTCTCAAATTTAAAAAGACTCTAGACACCCTCAAAAATGTGTTAAAAAAATATAAATTTAAAAAAATGTAAACTTTGCAGATAACAATTTTTTAAGCCTATTTTGCTCGGGCGCAACTTTTAAGCGTGGTATTTTTTGCGAATTCTAAAACGAATTTTTTCGATCCACCCTAATGTTTATCCACAGAAAGGCCTCAAATAACTGAAAAAATGATCTAGTCATTTTGGAAGGGGTTTCAAACTTCTTGTTAAAAACAGTGGTCTGTCAAATATTAGATAACCTATTTTATGTTGATTCCAAAGTAAAATAATTGATTAACAACGGCAATTGATATAAAATAGGCAATTTTTGGAAAAAATGTGCTTGAGTCCTTTAAATATATTTTTTTAATTCTGAAATTCAGGAGACATTTTGACACCAAAAGGAACAATTTGTAGAGGAGCCATTTCAGAAAAAACAATAAAGCCTTTTTTGGACCACCCTAATATACATATAAAAATCTGTCAAAATTTAAAGTAACTTTTCAGACCTACAGAAACGTTGTAAAAAATTGGGATACACGAAAATGTAAAAAGTATAATAATAAGCATTTTTTTATGCACATTTTGCTAACGCGCAAAATCAAGTCATTCATCAATATACAAGTCAATATATTCATTCTGGTGATTTTAGGCATGATTTTTGCATGTATTCTGAAACCTATACTGATTCTTTTTTTTTTTTTATCAGGAATGTCAGTTTTAAGTTTTTATTTCAAATCGTTTTTGAATTCAAAATTGTTTAATTTTAAACGATTTCAATTGCAATTTCAAATTATTAAGTTTTGGTCGCTTCAAGCTTCAAATTACCAAAATGTTAAGACCGATTTTGAAGTTGTGCCATTTTGAACAATTTAAATTTGAAATCGACTTTTGATATTTGAAAATTCAACATTGTTTAAGCATTAAGGGGCCGTTCAAAAAGTCTGCTGTCAAGATATATATTTTCATATAAATTTGCATAAAATATATGCTCTGTTTGATAATTCATAAAGTCGTTTTTTCCTCAAAATAATATGAAAGATGACAAAGTTATGCGCCCGATAACCCCAAAATGAAGTGCTTTTTTGAAATCTTTAAGAAGATACTTTGAAAACAGTCAAAATGTTTCAGTTTTACATAGATTGTCCGCATTGTCGCAAAAAATGTTATTCAATAATGTCAAGAATGTCCAAAAAACGTTATGTCTTTTTGGAACGGTCCCTAAGGCTTTCACTTTAAAATTGTACAATTTGAAACGATTTAAATTTAGACCCTACAAATTTATTTACATTTTTTAAATTCGATATTCTACATGCAGCGCATACTGCGTGAATATGATTTTAAGTGGCTGTTTTCAGTTTGTTCTTTTGATTTTCCTGAAAATTTGTAAATCGCAATTTCCAAATGAAGAATTTGAATTCTAAAAATTTGTTTCTAGAAGAGAAAATTTAAATTTTAAATGAGGTTATATGTATTTATCTATTAATAAAAATTAAGAATTTTGCGCACCATCAATTTATCATCACATTTTCAAATAATAATTTTATTTGATAAAATTTGTTCCTGGATGTTGATGAACATTATTGATAAAAGAGAAAATTTAAATTGTAAATGTTATTTAATATTGGCAAATAATTCTGTTCTTAACATTTTGCTACCACACTATAATTTGTAAACATTTCCAACCTTCAAAGAGACGAGAAAAATGAAATTATGGACAAAAATTTGTAATCTCTTAATTTTCGAAGAGTAAGCCGGTACAGGTTACAAAAAAAATAACCCTACCATCAATAAGATTGTTGGAAAATTTGAAATGATTTAGGTTTTATTTTAAAATATTAATTTTAAGCTTTGAAGATTTCAAAATATCTCGAAGAAGAATCTGGAATATTTTAGGAAATTTTTTTTATTTTTCAGGATTTAAATATTCTTCAGGAAAACTTTGAATTATTTCAAAATATATTTCGAAGTTTTGAAAAGATTTTAAAATAATTTAAAATTTTCAAAAATTTTAACTAAGTGTAGATTTTTGTAGAGTTTTACATAAAATTTTAAAGCATTTTAAGAAACTTGAAAGGTTTTAAGATAATACATTTTTTTTAAGGTTCCAGGGAAAAATTAAATTGATTTTTTATTTTGAAAAATGAATTTTAAGACAATATTGTAAAGTATTCTAAAACATTTTAAATGATTTCCTCAAATTTCTGAAAATAATGTAGCAGATTTTAAAGCAAAAAATTTCAATTTTGCAAGATTACAAATTTTTGAAATAAAATGTAGATTTTTTAAGATTTCGAACCAAAAATTTAGAAACTTTTGAAGATTCCGAAATCAAATTATGAAATTTTTTAAAGATTTTGCAAGGTTTAAAGTGATTATTTATTTTGAAAAATTAATTTAAAAAATATATTTAAGAAGATTTTTAAACATTAAGAAAAATTTCCAAAATTATCAAAAACAAATCTGGAAGATTTAAAGACAATTTTTGGAATAATTCGATTCAGTTAAAAAATTATTTAGGAATTTTGGAAGGTTTGAAGAGATTTAAAATTGAAGCTTTCAAAGATTTCCGCAAATTTACAAAATATTTTTATGTTTTTTCCAAGCGTCAAAAGGTTCTAAATAACTTTTAAAAATAACTCAAATTTTTCCTAAAATTTTGTAAGATCCTAAAAAAATTTAGAATTCTCTCAAGAAACCTAGGAAAATTATATTTATATAATCTTAAAGCAAATAAACAAAGAAACTTAAAACATAAATAGTTATTCGAAATTTTTATTTTGTATTAAAAATTATTTTTCCCTTCAAATTATAATTTACATATAATTTTTTTTCTTCCTTAACTAAAAAATCTTTTTTGGTTAAAAATTCGTCTTTTTGGATTGACAGTTAGTCTCCTTTGATAGCATTTTTATATTTTTTAAATGAAAATTGCAACTGTTGTTTTAAAATTAAAATATTTTTTTGGTTTTAATATCAACTATTATATTTTTGGGTCGAACCTTCAACTTTTTGTTTAAAAGTTAAACTACTGAGTTAGAAATTGACTTACTTGGTTGAAGATTCATTATTTTCTTTCAAAATTCATCTCATTGTTGAAAATGTAACTATTATTTGAAAATTCGTCTTTTTTGGCAGAAAATTAATCTTCTTGGTTGAAAATTCATCTTTTTGTTTGAGGATTCAACTTTTTTTTTTAATTTTGTATCAATTGAACTATTTTTTATTTAAAATTATAATATTTTTAGACTGAAATATCAACTATCGAATTTTTGGTTGAACATTCACATTTTTTGAGTTAAAAAATGAAACTGTTTTGTAGAAATATCGTATCTTTTGGAAAATATTTAATCTTTTTTTGTAAAAAATACAACTTGTGGAAAATTAATCGTTTATGGTTGAGGATTCAACTACTTTGTTGAAAGTTTGTCTGTTTTGGATGAATTTAACTGTTTTTGATTTGAAATAAAAATCTTTTTGGATTGAAATATCGACTATTACATTTTCCGTTGAGAATTCATCTTTTATGTTTGAGAATTTAACTATTAGGTTGAAGATTAACTTTTTTATTAAAATTTTCATTTGACACGTTCGATTGGTGATGCTAGTTTTATTAAAATTGTAAGCAATTTAGGCTATTGATTGAAAATAGGGTTACTATAGGGACCAAATTTTGAAAATAGGGGACTTTAGGGACCACAGCTGGCCGGTATGTGAGGCCTATTTTTAAATATTCTGTTTTAATCAACAGACTTCGAGTGACAGCGACGATAATCAGTGGGTCGAAAAAGTAATCGAGCAACCTTCCAGTAATCCACAACTATCAAAAGCTTCGTTCAAAAAACCTCTCGAAAGAGAGGAGTGGATGACTCTTCCCGGCATATTCCCAACCATTTCAGATGAAAGGAAGAAGGCAAAAGACTCAACATCGAAGAGGAGCGAGGAAGAGAAATATCTCTTGGATAATCTTGGCCAGAGCGAAAGGGAATTAAATCCCCATTGGAAAAATGGAGGAACTGGTTTGCCTGAGAAACAAGAAGTTAGTAAACCTGCCACTCAATCGATGGACGTTAACTGGTTGAAAAAAAAGCTCCAAAGAATGAAAGAAAAGGCCGAAGAAGAAGGAATTCCTCTCGAGCAAGTTGCCGCCGAAACATTCGGGGTAAATATATTAATGTTTACTTACAATTTCCGCTTTTAAATTGTTCCCTGAATTATTACAGGGTGACCGCTAGACCGAGAAACCGGAAAATGGCAATGAATTTATTTATTAACAACAAAATTTTTTAAGAAAAATCTACTCATCGCTTGAAATATTACAAATTTCCTATCGCATGATGATATAATGCAATTTAAAGTAATCTTTCTGTCTTTCCTCTTTTTTGAGAAATTATTTACAATTTAAAAATAAGTTCGATTTCACCTTTTTTCAATGTTAGGGTTAATGGTTAACTTTTTCAATTATGATATAATTTACTTTACAATTTGAAAATATTTGACTTTAAAAAATTTCCAGTTTAGATCTTCATTTTTAAGCGTACATTTGTGATTTAAAGAATTATAAATTTAGTTTCGAAGACTTAAACAGTACAAAATTAAAAGCATTCAAAAATTGACAATTTTTGGTAAAAAAAAAAGTTTTCAGTTGATCAACTGTCAATATTAATTAATTATTGATGTTTAAAATTGAACTGTACTTTAAGTAAAAAAGTGAACAATAATTGATATTACAAGACGATTCTGAATCCTCTCAAAAATAAAGAATTCACCAATATTAACGTTAATAATTGAACTATTTCAATTCGAAACTTAAACAAATGTAAACGTCCGATTGAAACTTTATGAACTATTTTCAGTTTTAAAATAACCTTAAATTAATAGATTTATAACATTGTTTTTTGACTATTTTTGCATTGAAAAATGTGTAAAAAACCCGTGTTTTTTTCAATCTCGACCACAAATTCGGATCCTGCGGCTTAAAATACATAGAAATGGTCTTTTTTGGTCCGCTGGACCCAATACTTTGCGGTGGGGGAGGAGCTGCACAGAGAAATATTGTTTCGGTCTAAAATATTCCATTTTTAAACCACTCAATTTGAAATTTGTTAAGTTAGAAAAAATTGTTTAAAATAGAAAGCCTTGAATCATTTACCATTTCAGAGAGCTAAATTTAAACTCTGAACGTTACAATTTTAATTATTCTATTTAAAAATGTTTTAATTTGTAAGTAAAATTGTAAATTTTTGATGTATAAATAACAATTGAACACTTATTATCTTAGAAAAAAATCTATTAAGTTTAAGAGATACTTAGTAGTTTTGAAAGGATTCAAAATTAATTTAAAACTTGAAATGATTTGAAATAATTTAAAATGAAATGTAGACTTTTCTTAAGATTCCTAGGAAAATTGAAAAAAGTCAAAAAGAATCTGTTTATCTGGAAGATTTCAAGGCAATTTTTTAATTTTTCAACCAAAAATTTTGAAAAATTCGAATCATTTTAAAAGAAATTAAAAAGTTTTGAAAATGTTTTGAAAATAATTTAAAAGTTTAAAAACATTCAAAACAAAATGTGGATTTTTGGACATTTTGAAATAAAATTTTGAAGTTTTTTGAGAATTGTGAAAAGTTTCAAAAGAATAACAAAAGTTTCTTAAGATTCCTAGGAAAATTTAAAATGTTTTTTTTTTTCTGAAAGACTAATTTCAAGAGAATATTTCAAAAGGTTTTAAAAGATTTCCAAAATTGTCAAAAAGAATCTTGTTATCTGGAAGATTTCAAGGCAATTTTTGTTCTTTTTCAATATTTCAAACAAATTTGAGGAAAAAGTCGGATCATTTTAAAAGAAATTTAAAAGTATTGAAAAAATTGGAAAAAATTTCGAAAAATTAAAAACAAAATGTAGATGCAGAAATTTCTGGGAATGATTTTGTTCTATTTTAAAAGATACATTTTAAGCTTTGAAGATTTCCAAATACGTCGAAAAAGAATCTGGAAGATTTTAGGACATTTTTAAATATTTTTTTTCAGGATTTAAATATTCTTTAGGAAAACTTTGAATTATTTCAAAAGATATTTCGAAGTTTTACAAGCTTTGAAAAGATTTTTAAATAATTTAAAATTTGAAAAGATTTGAAAGAAATTAAAACAAAATGAGGATTTTTGAATATTTTGAAATAAAATGTTGAAGTTTTTTAAAGGTTTTAAGACAATAAAAAAATTCTTGATATTCCTGGGAAAATTATTTTTTTTAAACTAATTTAAAATGAATATTTACAAATATATTTAAACAAATTTTTTATGTATAAATAACAATTGCACAATTATTTATTTCAAACTATTTAAATTAAAAATAATTTAACTTCTGATTTAAAAAAGTGTAATCGTTCTATTTTTAATGTTTCTAACTTAAAATTATATAATTTTGATATTTACAAATTTATTGATTCATTCTTGAGTTTAAAGCATTGAAAATTATAACCTGGATTTATATTTTTCGAACTGAATCTAAATCTTTGAACTGTACAATTTATAAAAGTTAAAAAAATTTATTTTGCAATATAACCGCATTTAATTAAAAATTGTTTAATTGTAAAGTGCTAATAGCTTCCATTTTATACGTGTAAATTTTTGAGCGTTTGAATAAAAAAATTGTTAAACTTTAATTTTAAAACTTTAAAATTTAAGAGTTCCACTTTGGATGCTTTAATTTTCAGTTCAGTTTTTATTACTTCTAATGTAAAGATGCTTATCCTTAAGAGTTCGAATTTTTTAATTTCATCGGCCGTTAAGTGTTTTTGCGAACCGGGAAATGACCGGGAATTTTTTTTCTTCGATTAAAACGGCCACTCTATATTACAAATATTTCAATGTTTATTTATTTTAGTCTCTAGATACTATATTATCGATGATAAACAAAGCAGAAAAGAATAGCAGCATTCACAGTTCAAAAAGTCACCACGATCGAAGAAACTATGATAATTGGTCCAAATCGCGAGATTACAATTCCAGACAAGAAAAACCTCGCGATTGGGAAATGGAAAGAAAGGATAGACCTGCTTTCAAAAGACCAAGAGAGGATAATTTTCCTTCTTCGTCTTCTTCTCGGCGAGATTCGAGTACTCGGAAAAATTGGCAGAAGCCTGAAGTGAGGGAAAAACTTAAAGAAAAATCAGAATCTACCAAAGAAATCTCACCTTCTCGTGAAGTAAGAGATTCAGTGAGAGAAACTTCCATGGAAACAAAGAACTGCGAGGAAGATGATGACATTCCGACAGAAGAGGATTTGAATAAACTAGGTGCCAAAATTGTCAAGGCCGAAATTATTGGCAATGACGTAAGTAATATATTTTGTTACAATAACATTTCCAATTATGTTTTTATAAATAAATCAGGTGTGTTTGTTTGAAATGAAAAATCAAGGCGTTTTTTCTTTCAGGAACTGGCTGCTGAACTGAAACTTAAACTCCAGAAAGCGAGAGACATACGCAAATTAGAATCTACTAAAGTAAACACGCAAGAAGACAAAGTAATACTTACCCGAACGGACGCTAAAGGTAGCTTCGAATTTTTATATTTATATGTTACAGTAATTTCTTTTGAATACGCTTCCAAAAGTGTATCATCTACCTGGAAAACCTAGAATTGTCAGGGAATTTTTATATATCTGGAAAAATCTGGAAATGTCAGGGAATTTGTTTAAAGTCAGAGAATTTTCTCGAGGGCGTGTTTGATTTTTTTTTTATTGCAATATAAAATTTAATAACAATTCTTCATTCATAAAAGTAGCTTTATATTACTGTATTTAACCACTTTGTGAAAATTAATTTTTTTGTTTAAATTAATTTTTTTAAGTGAAAATTTAACTTTGCCAGTTAAATATTCATCATTCATATAAATCATGTTAGTGAAAAATTCATCTCCGGTTGAACATTAATTTTTTCAAATAAAAATTTAACTATTCAATTTTTGGTTAAAAAATTATCTTATCGAAAATTCGTGTTTTTGGTAGAAATTAATCGTCTTGGTTGAAAATTTATTTTTCGGGTTGAAAATTCAGTTATTCTAGTTAAGATTCATCATGTTAATTGCAAATTCACCTTTTTGGTATAAAATTCAACTATTTGGATTAAAGATTAATCATTTTAGTAGAAAATTCATCACTCTGTTTGAAAATGCAACTACTTTTTTGAAAATGATTTTTTTTTTAGTTGAAAATTATTTTTTTTAACTGGAAATTTTGAATATTCCATCATTTCAGTTGAAAATTCATCTCTTTGGTTGAACATCAATTTTTTCACTAAAAATTTAACTATTCAATTTTTAGCTGAAAAATTATCTTCTTTAGTTGAAAATTCGTTTTTCTTGGTAGAAATTAATCTTCTTGGTTGAAAATTCATCTTTCTGGTTGAAAATTCAATTATTCGATTTGAAGATTCGTCATGTTAGTTGAAAATTCATTCTTTTGCTTGAAAAATAAATTATTCTAGTTAAAGATTCATAATTTGAGTTGAAAATTCATCTTTTTGGTTATAATTCGAATATTCCAGTAGAAAATTTATCACTTTGTTTGAAGATGTAACTATATTTTTCAAAATTATTTTTTTTTTGTGTTGAAAATTATTTTTTATTCAACTCAATATATTACTTTAGTTAAACATTAATGTTTTAACTGAAAATTTAACTATTCAATTTTTGGTAGGAAAAATATATTTTTCAATTGAAAATTCCTCTTTTTTGGTAGAAATTAATCTTCTTGGTTGAAAATTCAACTTTTTTGGTAGAAATTAATCTTCTTGGCTGAAAATTCTTTTTTTTTGTTGAAAATTCAATTATTCTAGTTAAACCTTGATCTTTTTAGTTGAAAAGTCAACTATTTGGTTTAAAAAACATCTATCTTGTTGAAAATACAAGATTTTTACTTGAAATGTTAGGAATTTGAAGCGGTTTATATTAAATTTAATATAGTGCCCACATTAATTTTACCTAAAAACGTACTCAATTTCAAGTATAAGGAAATAAAATAAACATTTGTTTGAATTGTTATTTAAATTCATGGACTATAGAGACATATTCAAGGAATGATTAATTATGTTTTTAGTATTATTTAATTAATTGATTGTGCTCATATATTTAATAATATCTTGTAATATAATTTTCTTCAAAGGTTTCTAAATTAAAATATTAATTGAATCCGGGGCGGGGCGGGAGACGGTTACGACTCATGCCTGAAAAACAGCAGCGTAACGGAAAGGTACAGTGCGCGGGTACTTACTTGCGTATATTGCGCAATATTATGTATTCCAATTGGAAAATGTTTAGGCGGCACTGACTGTTTACGTTTGTATTTCCCCGATTTAGTACGAAGGCTATTTGCAGACAACCCCCGACACTGTTGTTAAACCGAGAGTTTGGTGTATTTGTAAGAAACTCGCGAAATTGTAGACATGTTTTGGATCGATTGTTTTAAAAAATGCGAAATATTTGAATGGTTCCGTACTGTGAAAAATTAGACCTGGAAAAAACCTGAAATTGTCGGGGAATTTTTTTCCAGCAATTTAGTAGACACCCTGGTTTCCAAATTAAAAATTCTTTTTAATTTCAGGTGTAACGAGACCCTTGGAGCCGAGAGCAGAATCTTCTGATTCAAGTAAAGACCGAAGGAAAAAGAAAATGATGCCAACCCACTCTGGCGGAGAAAGAGTTCGATACTTTGCAGACGACGATAAATATTCGTTGAGCGAAATGGTAAGCTTTCTAAAAATATAAGCCATAAATAATATTAAAGAAAATGAATAGAAATATATTAATAATGAACTGATGTTTTCAGTTCCAACACGAGAAAGGAAAATCTTCGAAGGAGGATGACGAAATGTTTGTTAAACTGGCATCGAAGGTAAGTTTCCTTTTTTTATGTAAAATTTGTAGGGACAGTAGAAAGGTGGTTACATTTTTAATTTCAAAATGTTGTTTCTCATTTCAGAATCAAGATATGGACGAGCTCTTTGAACAGAACATTACCTACAAAGGTGCAGATGCTAAACAAGATGCCCGAGATCGTGCACAAGCGATTAAAGAGCATCAAAGAAAAACAAAAAGCTTGGATAATTGTTTGTGGTGTTTCGAATCGCAGAGAATGCTCAAGCACATGATTATTGCTGTTGGATCCAATGTATATTTGAGTCTTCCGTCCTATTCATCTTTGACGGTTGGACATTGTATTATATCTCCACTGCATCACGTTCTCTGCCAAACGCAGTTAGATGAAGACGTTTTCACAGAAGTTAAGGTAAAAATATGTTTAATATATTACGGAAATTTCACTATTGTTTTTAAGCAGTGATGTAGTCCTAAAAGAAAAAGTGACCTGGCGGTACTTTCCATAAACTACGTTATCAGTTTAAGGGGGGTGAGGGGGGAGAGTTATAAGTGGAAATAACGTTACGAACTTAGATAATGTTTAGTACTTAAACCCAATAAGAAAATCCAAATATATTTTTGGGTAAAAGTTAATTTTTTTATTGAAAAGGCTAGTGTTATATTTTTGATTCGGAATTCATCTCGTTTTGTTAAAAATTCTATTATTTGGTTCAAAACATTAATTATTTTGTTGAAATGCAATTATATTATTAAAAAGTCATCTATTTGATCAAAAATTCATTTTTTTTTAGTTGAAGGTTCACTCTTTGGTTGAACATTTAACAATTTTGATGAAGATTCGTTCTATATTTGATTGAATAACATTTTTTTCTGACAATTAGACTATTCCATTTTTTGTTAAAAATTCATCTTTTTTAGTTGAAACTTTAACTTTTTGATTGAAAATTCATGTATTTTGTTGAAAATTCGTCTTTCTTGGTCGAAATTTAATTTTCTTTGTTAAAAATTTATCCTTTTTGATTAAAAATGCAATTGTTTGATTCCAATATCAACTATTACATGCCTCGCCGAGAATTCATCTTTTTTGGTTGAATTAAACTTGAAGAAAAAAAATTAGACTTAAAGTTGAACCACTTTATAAAAACGTTAATTTTTGTATTATTTACTGTTTTGTATCAAATTTATCTTTATGTCTTGAAAATTCAACGATTTGGTAGAAAATTAAACTATTTGGTTGTAAATTAAACTTTTTGATTGAAAAATCATATTTTTGGGTTGAAAATTCAACTTTATTGTAGATAATTCGTCTTTTTCACTTTAAAATTAAATAATTTTGTTGAAAATTCATGTTCTTGTTCAAAATTCGTATTTTTTGGTAGAACGTTAATTTTTTTTTTCTTGTTAAAAAGTTATTTTTTTATCAGAGTTTCTATCTGAAAATTGAACTATTCCATTTTTTGTTGAAAATTATTCTATTTTGTTGAAGAGCCGTCTTTTTGGGTAGAAAATTAATCTTGATTGCCGAAAATTCAACTTTTTGGCTGAAAATTCAACTATTTGGTAGAAAGGTCATATTTTTGTTAAAAATACGTCTTTTTGGGTACAAAATCATTCTTGTTTGTTGAAAGTTCAACTGTTTGGTTGAGAATTCAACTGTCTTGTTAAAAATTCATTTTTTTTTTTAATTTAAAATGATCTTTTTTGTTAAAAATTTATCTTTTCCTATAGTTTTTCCTATAGTTGAATTTTCAGTTTAAAAAAAATCAATTTTCAACAAAAAATGAAATAGTTAAATTTGCAATTGAAAAAATTGATTTTCAACAACAAAAACGAATTTTCAAAAAAAAAGTTAAATTTTCCACCAAAGAGATAGATCTTCAACTAATAAAGTTAATTTTTAACACAGTGATTCAACTTTTAACCAAGCAGTTAAATTTTCAATCAATAATAGAATAGTTAAATTTTCAGTTGAAAATCTTAATTTTCTACCAAAAATGAACGAATTTTCAACAAAATAGTTCAAACTTCAACCAACAAAATGAAAATGAAAAATAAAATAGTTAATTTTTTTAAATATGTAGTTTGCTAACTTGCTCTCTAAATTAATATTATACTTTTTTAGGGTCCTGATACACTACTCTTTTAAAATATTTTTTTCGATTTACAAAATTTTGTTTCTACAACCTACAGTCTACACTCTACACTAACATGTAATGTTTAATGTTTTCTTTTTTTCTGGAGAAAGAGATTTTTTAAATATTCCAATTTCAAGTCAACTTTTGAGTATAAGATGTTCTTTGTTTTTATAATAGCTTAAGATTTAATTTATATTTCGGGTTTAGTTTCTCGATTGAATAGTAACCTATTACGCTGTCGATGTCTTGTTTTCTAAAGAATTAAATTTATGTGTATTGATGCTTGAAAAATAAATCAAAACTTTGTGAAAAATTTGGAAAATTTTGAAATTCAAGGGGGAAAATGGGACGGACTGAGATCTCTGTGATTCAGTACACATCCTGGATTCTGAAGATATATTTTCTATTTTTTAATTAATTTAATAATATTTTTATATTACAGCTCTTTAAGAAAACGCTGACAAAAATGTTTGCAGCACAGGAAAAAATTCCAGTATTTTTTGAAGTTGCGACCCACTTTAGTAGTTACCCTCATATGCAATTAATTTGCATACCACTATCCTTGGACGAAGGAACGTTGGCACCAATGTATTTTAAGGTAACTAGATTCTTCAATATTTATGCAGATTTACTAGATTTTAAAATGAATCTTTCACGAGTTCTATTTTTTGTACAGAAAGCTTTACTAGAGTGTGAAACCGAGTGGTCGAATAATAAAAAGGTCGTGGATCTGAAAGAAAAGGATATCCAGCGAGCAATTCCGAAAGGCTTGCCGTACTTCGAAGTAGATTTCGGCAATCACGCAGGATTCGCTCACGTGATTGAGAATGAAAAACTATTTCCTAAAAATTTCGCCCAGGTAGGTATCCAGGGTGTCTACCTGGAAAACCTGGAATTGTCAGGGAATTTTTTTTAAAATGAGGAAATTTTTTCAAGTGCATGCTTAATTTTTTAAAATTGCAATATAAAATTGAATAACAATGATTCATTAGTAAAAGTAGCTTTATATTAATGTATTTAACTATTTTGTTTAAAATTCGTTTTGTTTTTGATTGAAAATTGATAGTTTTCAGTTGAAAATGCATGTTTTTCGTTGAAAATTAATAATTTTTGTTGCAACTTCATCACTTTGTTTGAAAATTAGTTTTTCTTGTGTTGAAATTGATTTATTTTTTAACTGAAAATGTAACGATTTCAATGGAATATTCCATGATTTTAGTTCAATATTAATTTCTTTGTTTGAGCATAATTTTGTTTTAAACCAAAAATTTAACTATTTAATTTTTCGTTGACATTTGATCTTTTTTGGTAGAAATTAATCTTTCTTGGTTTAAAATTCGTCTTTGTTGGTAGAAATTAATCTTCTTGGTTGGAAATTCATATTTTTGGTTGAAAATTCAACTATTCCAGTTCATGTTCATATTCAGATCATGTTAGTTGAAAATTCATGTTTTTTATTTAAAACTCAACTATTCCAGTTGAAGATTCATCATTTTTATTAAAAATTCATCAGTTTCGTAAGAACTCAATTTTTTAAACTGAAAATTTAACTATTCCATTTTTGGTTGAAAATTAATCTTTGTAGTTAAAAATTCAATTATTTGCTTGAAAATTTGTCTTTTTTTAGATGAAAAATCGTCTTTTTGGCAGAAGATTAATCTTCTTGTTTGAAAATTAATCTTCTTGGTTGAAAATTCATCTTTTTTGTTGAAAATGAAACTACTTGGTTGAAAGTTAAACTCTTTTATTAAAAATTCATCTTTTTGGTTTAAAATTCATCTATTCCAGTTGAACGTTCATCATTTTAGTTGAAAATTTATCACTTTGATTGAAATTTTTTTTTTTGTGGAAAATTAATTTTGTTAACTGAAAATTTTAACAATTTGGTTGGGAAGTCATGTATTTTGTGGAAAAATCGTCTATTTGGTAGAACGTTAATCTTTTTGGTCGAGAATTCAACTATTTGGATATAAATTCATCTATGTTGTTGAAATGCAATATTTTTACGTGAAAAGTTAAGAATTTAAAGCGCTTTAAATTGAATTTAATATAGTACCCACATTAATTTCACCTAGATATGCACTGAACTTCAAGTATAAGAAGATAAATTATATATTTATTTGAATTATTATTCAAATTCATGGACTTTACAGACAAATTCAAAAAATGATTAATTATATTTTTAATATTATTTAATTATTTAATTAATCGATGGTGCTAATATATTTAAGAATAACATGCAATATAATTTGTCAAAGCTTTCTAAATTAAACCTAAAAAAAACCTTGAATTATCAGGGCATTTTTTCCAGGATTTGAGTAGACACTCTGGTTTCTCACAATCTGATAAAATGGATTTAAAATTAAGATGGAAATTTGAACTGTATTTAAACCTTTTACAGGAAATTATTGGAGGAATGCTGGATGTTGATTACAGCCTCTGGCGCAAGCCAAAAAGAGAAACTTTTGAGGAGCAATCTAAAAAAGTTATGGAATTCACCAAAATGTGGAAGCCTTACGATTTTACAGAAGGTCGTAAATTATCGTAGATCATAGACTCATAAACTAGGAATAAAATGTAAATATAAAAATGTGAGCAGCAAAGATTATATAATACAATTAATTATATAACTAAATCGAAAGAGCAAGGAAATTCTGTACAGAAAGTTTTTATTAAACACTATGAAAACCAGAAACCGGCCACTTTTTCAAATGATCTTTTAACACTGCCGGAAACATAGAAAATACTTTAAACAACGATCCCATCTCATTTGCATCTACAATTTTATGATACCCAGATTGTATTTGTTCTTTTTGAGCGTCTGGTGCATTTTTTAACAAGGATTCTAATCTCACATCGATGCCTAATTTTCTAAGAAAATCTCCTTGATTAACAGGACCAAAAGTTATCAGTCTATTATTTCTAGTGACTATTCGTTTTATCAGTGAAAAGTCGACGTCAGCTGTTAAATCTGCTGAGCCTGGATCCAGAAGCGGATCGTGTTGTTTATGCACTCGAAAAGAACGAAATGTATCTGTCTTTTCACCATTATGACCATAATCGATTATTAATCCAAATCCTCCATTTTCCATTAGGAAGGTAGAAATTGTATCAACTATCACCATTGTTTGAGGACTCACTTCAACGTGATTTCTTATTTCGGTTTCCTGTAACAGGAAATATATAATTTATTTAACAATTTTCATAAATATTTCCCGTGTAGAAATATTGTGCAAGTAGATTTTGAGGAAAAAATCTTACTGGTATGTACGTTCTGCTTGCCAAAGTTGGCATTTTTGTCAAAACGTATCGAAATTTTTGCTGATTTGATGCACCTGGCTCAATATCTACTAAAACTTCGCACCATCCTTGATTCGTTTTCTAAAATGATTTACCAAGTGTTATTGATTAAAGCTTTTTCAATGCAGAAACCCCAAATTTCCTTTCGTAAAAATCATATCTCAATCAAATTCAATTAAAGTATATTGGGCCGTTCAAAAACTACGTCATACCGCGGGGGAGGGGGTAACAGGTTTTTGTGACATAGGGGGGGGGAGGTTAACCCAGAATGTGACATCACTTATGGAAAATATGAATAATAATTTTTATAAATGCTTGAACAAATAAAAATTAGTGATTTTGTTTTAGAAGTAAAGCTAAATACAGACTTTACACTCTTTCCCGTATTCCCACCTGTACCCCTTTTTTAAGGAATTCCTCTTTGTCCCCTGTTTTCAAGAAACTTTCCCTTTTTCTCGTTTTTCGCATAAATGCGAACTGAATTACTAGAATCCAATATGAAAATCCAACTTTGTTTCTTTGAAAGTTAATTATTTTTAATTCAAAAATCTACTATTATATTTTTGGTTCAGAATCCATCTCTTCTGGTTAATAATTCTACTATTTGATTGAAGATTTCACTATTTTGTTGGAAATTAACGTTTTTAACTGAAAATTTAACTATTCTATTTTTGGTTACAAATTGATCGTTTTTACTTAAAAATTCGCCTATTCAGTTTTTCATTGAGAATTCATCTTTTTTTGATGAAAATTAAATTACGTGGTTAAAAGTTGAACTACTTTGTTAAACATTTAGTACATTGGTTGTTGATTGAACTGTTTTGTTGAAAATTAATTTTTTCAACTGAAAATTTAACTATTCCATTATTGATTGAAAATAGATCGTTTTCAGTAGAATTAGTTTTGGGTAGACATAGATATCTTATATATAAGATGATATAGATATCTAGATAGATATCTTCTTGATTGAAAATTCTACTGCTTGGTGGAAAGTTGAACTACTTTGTTAAAAATTCATTTTATCAGTTGAAAATCCATCTCTTTGGTTGAAAATGGTACTATTTTGTTAAAATTTGTTGTTTTTTTTTGGTTGAAAATTAATTGTTTTAACTGAAAACTTAAGTATTCCATTATTAATTGAAAATTAATTTCTTGGTTAAAAATTCAATTATTTGGTTGAAAGTTGAACTACTTTGTTTAAAATTCATTTTTTCATTTGAAAATATATTTCATTGATGGAAAATTTAACAATTTTGCCGAAAATTCGTTTTGTTTGTTGAAAATTAATTTTGTTAACTGAAAATTTAACTATTCTAGACTTAGTTGAAAATTGTTCATTTTTAGTTGAAAAGGCAACAATTTGGTTGAAAATTTTTGTTGTAAATTCGTATTTTTTGGTAGAAAATTAATCATCTTGGTTCAAAATTGAACTACTTTCTTAAAAATTTGTTTTTTTAGTTTACGGCCCATCTCTTTGGTAGAAAATGTAAATATTTTGTTGAAAATTCGTTTTTTTCTTGTTGAAAATTTATCGTTTTTAATCTAAAATTCAACTAATTGGTTGAAACTTAACTTTTTTGTTGAAAATTCATATTTTCGGGTGGAAAAATCAACTTTTTTGTAGAAAATTAGTCTTTTTGGCTTAAAAATCAAACTATTTTTTTTTTATAATTCGTTTTTGGGTTAAAAATTCAGCTTTTTCTAGGCCTTTCGGGTTTGAAAATTCGACAATATGGTTGTAACTTGTTTTTCTCTTTTGACTCAAAAATCTTTCATGGTGGAAAATTCAAATCTTTTGTTGAAAATTATTGTGGTAGAAATTTCAACTATTCGGTTGAAAATGTATATGTTCGGGTTGAAAATTATACTGTTTTGAAAAAAATTCATTTTTTGGCTTGAAAATTCAACAATACAGTTGACATTGTTTGTCTTTCTCAAATAAAAAATATTTTTTGGTTGAAAATTCAACTATTTTGTTAAAAATTTAGCTTTTTCGTTTGGAAATACATCAATTTTGGTATAAACGTTATCTTTTTTCTTTAAAAATGTAATTGTTTTTTGAAAATCGCTACAGTTTTTTTTAAATCAATCTTTTCAATTGCAAATTGAACAATTCCATTTTTAGTTGAAAATTTATCAACTTTATTGATAAATCCATAGCTCAAATCCATATTTGATGGCGGAAAGTCCCTGCGGATTATCAACACTGGCGAGAAATATGTTAAATTTCTTAAATATTGCATTTCCAAAGCAGCAGAAAAAAAATAAACAACTGGCGCGATATTCAAAATAGAAAAATTATTCCAACAGACAAAAGAGTGATAATTTTTATAAAGTTGTAATAAATTATTAAAACCCAGGAAAATGTATCTTATTAAAAAATACATTTTTATAAAAGCACTAAAAGAAAGAAAAATACATTAAAAGTAAAATAATGACTCAAAAAATTCCGATTTTAGAGCATTTTGTGCTTTGAAGTCTGTCATTGTATTATGTTTGTATGTTTTGTGTTTTATTTTAGATTATCAAATGAAATCGAAGACAAAATTTTGACTTAAAAAGGAGGGGGTTTTCGTATTTGTGACGTCACCCTGGGGGGGGGGGTCATCTTTTATGTGATGATCTGTGACGAAGAAGGGGAGGGGTAGAAAAGTTTTCAAAAGAGCGTGACGTAAATTTTGAACCGCCCCTCTTCTAATCCTAATTCTTAATAATTTAAATAGAAATTTGATCAAACTGTTTTCAGAATACCTGAAATTTGTGAATCGGTAAAGCATCAAAGAATTCATGTGCGATAAATACACTGAATCCTCTTGGTATATCTTTAACAGAATAATACCAGAAAACTTTAACACCGTCTTCTGTAACACCTTGTCTATAATGACCAATGGCATTTCTTTCTCTCGAATTTATTTCGGGTGTTACTTCTTCCGAGGATATGCACAATTTTTTGGCCTGAATTGCAGAAAGAGTCGGACTAATTTCCACTAAATGGAGCGAAACCTTTTCAGTGCAACGAAATCGTCTAAAAATCTAAGACATATTTAATTATAAAAAAGGAGTTACGTGATTTTTTTAAATATTTTAATTCATTTACTATTTACCCTAAGAATATCGCTGGATAATGTGCCTCTACCTGGTCCTAATTCTACAAGTTGGAAAGGCTGATTAGATATCTTTGAATACTCGTGTAGTATCCAAACAGCTATCATCTATAAAGTGAATGTTTTTTTTTTGTGGGACTGATAATCATTTATATTTAAATATAACTTAGCCTTCACCGTAATTCTTTGTTTAACAGAGTGTCTAAACCTACCTTAACGTAACGCGAATTCATAAAACTATACCCACGCGAAGAAGTTAACTTTATTAAAAATTTGTCGAACAAAAAATTAAAATTCGAATTTTCTAACATTTTTTAAAACCTTTTAAAACTACATGTCCCAACTCCTTATAATATCCACATTTTATAGCATCAATTTAGATATTTTCAAATACTTAAATTGTTAATTTTCATTATTCCGAAAATTTGAAACGTAAAGTTTTTTTTCAATTTAAAATCCAAAATTTATCGGTTTAAAAAAAGTTGAAAGTTTAAATTCTAAATCCGAATTTTTTCAATATTACAGTTCTCTTCAGTCAGCACGCATATAATTTTGATAATGTAAATATTCGTTTCTCCTACTGAATTTGTTTATACGGTAAATAACTTTACTCTTATGGTTAACTTTAATTGTGTCAAATTTCAAAGCGTTTCAATTTTTTTCTCCAAAAACTTGAAATTTTTAGCAAAATTTAACTGATTGCGTTAAAATTATTAATTAATTAAAATTAATTAATTAATTAATTTAAATTAATTAAAATAATTAATTAATTAACTTATTTCCGTTAAAATTCGTTCATTTCAAAAAACACTTACTACTAAAAATAAAGAAATAAAAATATAAATGCTTGAGCTATTCAAATTGAAAATAATTATTAATTCCTCAATTTTAAACGCTACGTGAATTTTAAATTCTCTAGTTTATAAAATATGGAAATTATTAATAAATTTTTTTCAATTTTAAATTGTTTTCAATTAAAAAGACTTTTAATTAGAGATTGTTTAATTCTGGACAATTCCTGTACAGAAGAGAGTCCCTAATGTTTAAATCTGAAACAGCGATTTCGAGTCTTCTGAATTTATAGTCGGTCAAGCATTAAAAGGCTTTCTATTTTAAATTATCTAAATTAGAACCAAATAAAGGGCCGTTCAAGTATTACGTAAGCATAATTTTTCCTATTCATGACCCCCCCCCCCCGTGTAAGCATATTTTTGCATTACGAATATACAATAATAAGCATCTATTTAGACCCCCCCCCCATGCTTACGTAATACTTGAATAGCCCCTGATTTGAAATTTAGTTATCCTGACAATTCCAATTTTAACCTTTTATAGTTAAAAATGATTGAGCTATAAAGTTTTTGAAATTAAAATTGTACAATTTTTAACATTTTAAAATTGAAACTTCGCTTAGGTGTAGATTTGGGAGATCAGTAGGTATAGAATAGGGTGGTCCAAATTTATACTTGAAAAAGTTCGACTTTCGATTTTTGGTGATCGATCCTCCCCATTTTTTTCCTTTTCCGAAAAAAGTAATTCCACTTTTTCCAAATCGGTCAACATTAACCCGTGCCCCGGGCAAAGTTTTAAATGAGAAATCCTTTGTTCTCGAAAAAAAGGAAAAAATAAGTACTTGTCATTAACTTTTTGTAAATTAAATTTTAGTTACCTCTTAAGGAATAATTGCGAAATGATTTCCACCCAATATATTTTAATTTTAACCCCTTGTAGTGTGCTCGGAAAATGCAGAATAGCAGTTTTATGTAAAATTCATTCTAAGGACGGTATTTTTTGGAACTTTTCCAACATGAATTATTTTTATTCAATAAGTTACAAGTTAACAATTAGTGTTTGTTTAAACAATTTTTGTTTCGCTTTTAAATCGTGAAAAGTTATTATTTTTTGGGATAAATGGATACTGTTGATAAATTTCAAGAATAATGTTTCTAACACACAATTAACGAATGTAGAGAGTAACATTTTTTTTAACGATATTTGGCAATTGTTGAAAGAATTTTCATTCGTTTAAACAATGTTTTTCCCCTGTAAATCTTGAAAAGTTGCTATGTTATGGAATTAATGATGCAGTTAATGAATTTTAATAGTGCTATTTATTGTGGAAAACAGTTTTGCAATTATTTAAACAATTAATAATCATTCACTTGTGCCTTTTCATAGAAAATATGGAAAAAATTCTTCTTTTTTTTTAAATCGCTTACATTATGTCACTTATTATTCAATGTTTTCTTATTTCAGAACTTATACCCTAATTATTTAAACATTATTAATTTTTAAACTAGAATGTTTTTCTCCATATTTCCTATGAAAAGAAGCAAGTGGTATTAATTGTTCAAATAATTGCATTCTGTCTTTCACAAACAATACCACTCTTAACATTCATTACCTGCGACATTAATTTCAGAAAATAATAACTTCTCATGAATTGCGGGATGAAAAAATTGTTTAAATAAGTGCCAAATATCCCTTAAAAATAGTACTTTTAACATGCGGTAATTGTGTCTTAACTACAGAAAAAACTTGTTATAGTAAACAGGGGAAAAATTATTTAAACAAATGAAAATTGTTTAAGTAATTACCAAATATGTTAAGTTAGAAACCTTTTTTTTTTAATTTATCAACTGTATCATTTATCCCGAAAAATAGTAACTTTTCACGATTTACAGGCAAGAAAAAAAAGCGTTTAAAAAAATGGAAAATTAGTTAAAAATGCTTGGAAACTCCTGACTTATCGAATATAAATAATTTAGAAATTTTTTTTCTAATACCATCTTTAGCATGAATTTTACATAAAACTGATATTTTGCATTTATTGGGACATTTTCTGGGCATAATAAAAGGGGGTTGGGGGCGTCAAAATTAAAAGTTATTGAGTGGAAATTATTCCTTGAACATTCCTCAAGAGGTGACCAAACTTTAATTTGCAAAAAGTTAATAACAAGTACTTCTTTTTTCCATTTTTTCGAAAACATAGCTTTTCCCATTTAAACCCAACTGTTAATTTCAAAAGCCCGAGGGCACGAGTTAATGTTACAAGTAACTAAGTTACTGAAAAGTTACGTAATTTGTAACTTTTAGGGTAACTTCGTTACTATTTTAAAAATTAACTTGTAACGTAACTTAGTTACGATTTTTGCAGTAATTTGGAACCTTAATTTTAGTTACTTTGAAGTTACTTTGTGTTTTTTGTATATCTCCTATTAAGAGAGGTTTATGGATCAGATATGGGTAAAAAATTAATCTCTTTTGGTTGAGGATTCATCTATTTTGTTAAAAATTCATGTATTTTGGTATAAAGTTCAACTATTTTTTTTTGTGTGAAAAATTCATTATTTTCGGTTTGAAAATAAAACTGCTCTCTTTTTGGTCTTTTGTTTTGAAAATTTAACAATTTAGTGGAAATTTTGTTTCTTTCTTGGTTTAAAATTCGCCCTTTTTCGTTTCAAAATTTATCTCAGTGGAAAAAAAAATCTCATCTTGGTTGAAAATTCAACTATTTTGGTAAAAAATTAATCTGGTTTGATTGAAGATTCAGCTATTTTGTTGAAAATTTGTCTTTTCTGGTTGAATTCAACTGTTTGATTTTAAATAAAAATCTTTTTTTGTTAAAATAATATCATTTACTATATTTTTCGTTGAGAATTCAATTACATATTTTGGTAGAAATTTCAACTAGTTGATTGAAAATTCATATTTTCGGTTTGAAAATTCAACACTTTTCTTGAAAGCTTCATTTTGGTTTGAAAATTCATCTCTTTTGTTAACAAAAATTCTGTGGAGGATACAGCTATTTTTCTGAAAATTTGTCTTTTCTGGTTGAAAATTTAACTACTTGGTTGAAAGTTGAACTACTTTTTAAGAAATTCAGTTGTTTGGTTAAAGATTCTAATTTTAGTTGAAAATGAACTTTTTTGTTGACCATTAATATTTTCGGTATGAAAATTCAACTATTTGGATAAAAATTCATGTATTTCATCAAAAAATTAACTATTTAAGTAGAAAGCCAACTATTTTGTTGAAAAGTAACTTTTTTTTTAGAAAATTCATCCTTTTGGCTTGAAAATTCAACTATTTTATTCAAAAGCGTTGTTTTTGGTTTGAAAATGCATCACTTTTGATAAACAAATTTCTGTAGACGATTCAGCTATTTTGTTGAAAATTCGTCTTTTCTAGTTGAAAATTTAACTACTTGGTTGAAATTCGAACTACTACTTTGTTAAAAATGTAGTTGTTTGGCTGAAGATTCATGATTTTAGTTGAAAATTCGTCTCTTTAGTGGAAAATTTAACTTTTTTGTTTCAAGTTCGTTTTTTTGTAGAAAATTCAACTATTTGGTTAAAAATGAACTTTTTTGTTTGAAATTTAACTCTTTTGTTGAAACTTCATCTTTTTGGTTTGAAAATGGTAGAAAATTTAACTACTTCGTTGAAAATTAAATTAAATCTAGATTTAATAACATTTAGACGAATTTCACTGCATTTAATCGAACCAATTTTAAAGTATAACAATTAAAAGCATTCTTTTCTACAGTCATGCAGAAAATATTTTCAACTATTTTATCAATCGAAAGTTATGATTTGCACAGTGCCGTGAAACGGGGCAATAGAATTGCTAGAATTAAATACGTGAGTCGTGATTTTAACTTGGAATTCAATATGAAAAATCATTTTTAGTGGCTGATGAAAATAAAGTCAACGAAATGAGTAATTCTGGTGATCCTGCCGAACAATGCGGAATTTAAATTTGATTCTATATATATATGTATATATATATATATATATATATATATTGTTGTTGACTTGTCGAAATAATGGTGTATTTTTTACTTACTTCAAGTAATGTCTGATTCATTTTGAATTAAGTTTTTATGAATTATCGTGTTAGTTATTTTCATTTTTAAATTTATAAAATTGAGGAAGTGAAAAAGTAACTTTTTAGGTAACTTGAAGTTAATTTTTATGTAGCAACTGTAAGTAGTTACAGTTACAAGTAATGTAAATGTAACTAGTTACTCAAAAAAAAAGTAATTTACCCAACACTGGGATCGATTACCAAAAATCGAATTTTTGAAACACCCTAGTATAGAACCAGCCAGGAAGTAGTACTTCGTGGAACCAGCCTTTGCTAAATTAATTTTGAGGTTATGTTGATTTCAAATATCGAAAAATTTACCAGCGCTTTGTAATTTCGGAGTGGCTATTTCGCCATACATGTATGGCGAAATAGCCGACGGTAGCTTATTTCGACATAAAAGTATGGCGAAATAGCCGACGGTACCTTATTTCGACATACAGGTATGGCGAAATAGCCGACGGTAGCTTATTTCGACATACAGTTATGGCCAAATAAGGACGGTATTTTATTTCGCCCGTCGGAATATATA
>CAKNYM010050634.1:0-14425 GCA_932195095.1 Andricus curvator
TTCGGTGTTCCTATCAATTAAAGACGTAAATAGATCGGAGAAATTTGTCCACTCGGTATAATACCATGAAAATGTTGGTAAAACAATTTTGGGAAACGACTTGGTTGATGATGTTGCGATGACATGTTGAGTTGAGTTAGCTGTAGAAGCAGTTGTATTAAGCGGAGGTAATGCTTCAAGGGCATCAAAGTATTTCCCTTTAGCATCTTGGTACCATTCCTCGACTTTGTCGTAAGATCTGTCATCGAAGTAAGACAACTTTCCTTCAAGAGGAATTTTCAACAACTCAATATGTTGTGCTTGAAACTTAGAAAAATTTGATTCAAGAGTTTCTAATCGCGCTTTAAGCAAACCCCGAGTGGGCTCCTTAGGTACCGAATTGAAAGATTTGCGAATCCGCTCACCGAGTTGCAATTGTTCAAGGAGGCACACGTCAGCACTCGACATTTTAAGAGACACGATTGTTTTGGTAGTAACAAGAATTTTCAAATTATCACAACAGTTACTCCGAATAAAATTGATAAAAACAAGACCTTAATTAAAACTGATCAAGTTAAAAAAGATTTAAAAAATTTCAAAAGTCGTCGCTTGCATTTGACATTAACTTGGCACGCTCGAAAGTATCTATTTGAAGCGAAGATACCCGACCGAAAATAATCAGTATCAAGTTCAATATTTCACGTGACTGATCTGTGTGAAAAGTGACGTCACCAATACGAAAGTCCGAAAACATGTAAATTAATTTTACGAAGAAAATTAATCAAGCAAATTAGCAAACGTGATTGAGAAACCAGAGTTTAGTGTCACTTTATTTGATAGTAACGCGCACTTGTTATTGTCAATACAATTCACTCGCAGGATATGAATTATGAGCATTGTCGACATCTTTGCATAACACGCAATTCTCAAGGACATACGCGTGTCGCGAATCAAGTACACTGTACTAACCTTTTGCACACTGATTAGGACAATTATGCCGAAACCTCTAGAAAACGGCTTGAATCGATGCTCCTTTTCAGGTTTCCACGCTGCAAATGTTGATAGGGATGCAGCTTAGATTGTCCGATGCCCATGCCTCTTAACAGCAGGTCTCAAAAGTCACTTTTCACTGTGGATAATCCCGGAAGAACACATCCGTAAAAACTGTCAAACGTCACTGTTGCGCTCTAGATCACTGAATCGAGATGCACACATTGCAGTACTATAACTCACGAACTAACCGGAAATTGCAGCCGAAAGATATCCAGTCTCGATGGACCATAAATGTTCGCGAGTCAAGAAAAAAAATTAAAGTTTTTGGAACACGCATTATGTCATAAGAGATCAGAAAAAGAACAAAAAATCTCCGCTCACAGTTTTATTTAAATATTATTATTTTTTATTCGATTTATATATTGTAAGTTCGGGTACATAAATTTACGTGGAAGGATAGTTTTCGGAGGAAATTATGAAAGGGGTAAATTTTCAAGTGTTAAGTGATTAGTTTAGAATTCTGAATCACCTTTACGTTGTTTAAGGTTGTTTTTACACTTGTAGAACATTTTTTATCACGAGGGGTAGATATGCATGACTTAGGGGTAGTTTTTTAGGTCACATATTATATGTCATTAGAGAGCAAACAAATCTCCCCTAATCGTTTATTTCATTATAATAATATAATAATAAGTTTAAAAGGCAAAAAAATAATTTTTTTAGCATAAAATTTGCAACAAAAAAAAGTAAAAGAATATGGCGTTTTCCATTTTTAATTTGGCCTTGGTGACGGCGCTGAGTCGTCGAACATACACTCGAGGCGCATTCTATGGGGACGACGACTGACACTTGTGGCCGCTAGGGTCGCTAGTGCGCGTGGAAATACACAAGACGACGGTTCCAGCGGTTGTAACGTCTGCTATTCGAATTATATCAGTCCTTCCTAACGTAGCGTTGAGGTGTTAACTTAAAGCACTATTTTTGAAATGCCAGGTGTGCATGCGGCCATTGGGTGTAAAACGTTTTTCTTTTGTTTAAATAAAGACGAGAATAAAATTGCTGTGAAGTTGAAAAGGACACAACGATATAAACAAAAGAAAAACGTCTTACGTAATATATTGTGCCTGCCTACAAGGTATATCCCTACTCACGGTGCGGCCCTCTAAGCTGAGCTTGACAAATCGCCGTCCCCATAGCATGATCGGTCTCATTATTACTCCGTAAAACTAATATTACAAACAAGAACAAATAAAGATCGCAGAATGGAATGACGCATGAACGAATATTACTAACAAGAAACAAACGAAGAGAGCAGGGTTTGCACATTGCGTAAGAAGAATTAGGAGAATAAAACACATGCAGATCGCAATAAGAAGTAGGATTGTGAAAGTTATCTTTCGAACCGAATAAAACAGTGCATCGACCAGAATTATGAACAAGAACAAATGATGATCAATGAGTGGAATGGCGATAAACGGAAAGTAGGAATATGAATAAACGAAGATCGCATGATTGTGATCCTGCGATCTTCATTTGTTTCTCCTTTATAATTACATTTCAAAGTTATTAATAAAATTATATTGCAAGAAACTCATGTGTGCTTCTGTCATGTGTCTTAAGTTATTTCTCCTATTTCTTTCAACCATCATACAAGCAGCTTTATTGTCACACCATAAAATCGTAGGAAGCAAATGTTCTGAGTTTTTTAAGATTAATTTTAGTGAGCTATAAATTGAAAGCGTTGCTCTACTTGCATCGCTCATAGCCACATATCCAGCTTGGCTAGTTGACAATGACATGTATATTTGATTGTGTGTTCGCCAGACAAGTGTATCGCCGAATAATTTGATCAAAAGTCCACAAGTTGTCTTAAAGTTTTTGCAGTCAGCAAAACTAGCATCTGAACATCCTTTCACATTAGTCTCACCTGTATATTTCAGACTCAAGTTCTTAGTACCTTTTAGATAGCGAAAAGTACGTTTGACCATTTCTCAATCATTTTCACTGGGATTGATTTGATGTCTACTTAGATGTGATGATACATCATAAAAACTTAGATGTCGCCCCAGAATCTGCTAAGAATTTCGCGAGCAACTCATCTAAACCTATGCTACTTGTATTAGTAACAAACACTTCCGCTTCTGCATTATTTTCAGAATTTGAATATTTATGAAGCTGCTCACTTTTGTTGTTTTCTCCTGAAGAGGTATTGTTCTCCGGCTGATTTGATTTGGGAGGAGCTTTTATTGTTCCCATAATTGGAACTTTGTCCATGGTAATTTCCTGTACCCCTGCGTCTAATACTTCTAAACTTTCTCTTTTTAGGTTTTCGTGTGCTGTCTTTTGACTCATCATTGGTTTTTCTTTTAAATCCTCTCATTTGAGCGCTACCGAAACCTCGAGAACTACTAGAGTAAAATGGATTTGAATTATTATATTTATAACCCCTTTCCCGATCTACAAAGTAGCTTCAGGGGGCTTTACAGTCTTGGGTGATGTGCCCAGTCCTTTTTTAATTATAGCTTAATTTTTTCCGTTCATTGGGTCAATCTCGGGTGATCTAGTTACAACTACCACACTCGAATTAGTGCTCAGATTCTCCGCGCCTTGTCATGTTCGCATCTCTCGCTGCATGATTCACTGAGCGTATCTGATTAGATGCAGTGCTGCTATGAGCACGAGCTGCTTCATCTTGAAGAACAAGGAGTCTTAGTTCTTCGTCTGAAATGCCTTTGCCTTTAGAGCTTTTCAAAACAAACTCCACTGTCTAAATCTAAAGCACAGGCACCATAATAACACTATAGAACGCACCTCTCTTTTCTTCTTCTGATAAAGGATTCGCACCTGGAGAGTTTTCATCATTTCTGATGAGTGTCTTCGAATTGTTCGCAAAATTCGTCTCCTATAGTTTTTCCTATGACATACTGCATATTATAAAGCTGTTTTCGTACCGACTGTGATGTTACATGTATTTCGTCCCTTTTAATTTCTTTCAATTTATTAAGGATTTCAATTGGATTTTTAAGATTTTTTTACTTTAGTATGATAATTTATGTCCAAATGATTGATCAAAATGTCTCGAGCTTGTTTGTTGTTGATATATTAACAGGAATTCCTTTTTTAAAGCCTGTTTTTATTAGCCAATTTTCTAAAAATCCATTTTCATGGAAAGAATCAAAATTAAAATCTCCAATTAATATCTTACTACTTAAATTTATATTTTTAATCAAAACATTACCTAAAACTTGCGTCAAAATTTGATTACATGTTGCTGGTAATTTGTAACCTGTGATAATATAAAAATCTGTCACTTTTATACATAATATATCAATAGGTTTTTGATATACTGATTTAGTTTCAGAATTTGGTTCAATATGGTCTTCTACAGAAAAATATGTAATATTATTTTTTTTTAAACATATTAAACCTCGAGACAATTTATTAACATCATGATCTGATCTGAAAACGATGTCTGTTTCGTGTAATCGAGTTTCAGAAAATATTAATACATCAGCGTGACTAAACGATGGATCACACAAAACATGCTTCATATTTTTTTTAAAGAACGACCGTTTTTAAAATTATTTTTAATTCTTGGCTAGGAATTTTAATATCATATTATAACTTAATTTTCATTTCTTAGTCTTTCTAATTCCTTCTCCAAAACAAGATTTTTTGAAAAATTGTCAATACATTTTAAATTTCCAAGAATACATGTATGTATATGTATACATAAATACATAAATCAGATAAATATCGAACTCTGCTGAGAGCTACATATAAAAGTTTTCTAGTGACTATAACTGTTCCGAAAATCTATACATACTTTGTTATATGTTTGGCCTTGACTCGTATGTATTCTAAGAGCTTCAGCATGTACTATTGGAAATTGCTCTCGTAAAACTTGATATCCTTCGTTAGATTTGATATTGATTTTTGCATCATAATCTTCCACATTTTTTACAATTTTGTAAATATTTTGAAATATTTTAACATTCTCTTTAAATTGTGTAATTCTTGAAAATAAAAAGTCTAAATTTAATTTCAAAATTATCAAAATCTCAATTTTTTGAACATATCTTTTTAAATCTTCAAATTTTTTAGAACCTTTAAATATCTTTCATAAATATTTCCAGTTTTCGTAAAATTGTTGTGAAGCCCTAAAAAAACTTGCCTCATAATCTTCCACATTCTTTACAGTTTTGTAAATGTTTTGAAACGTTGAGAAATATTTTTAAAAAATTCTCTTAAAATTGGGTAATTTTTGAAAATAAAAAGTCAAATTTTCATTTTCAAATCATAAAAAATCTCAATTTTCTTTTCAATTATTTGAAATTTTTTTAGAACTTTAAAATATCTTTTAAAACAATTCCCATTTTTCCTAAAATTATTGTAAAATCCTGAAAAAATAACCTCAAAATCTTCCAGATGTTTTTCACAATTCTGGAAATCTGTAGAAATGTTTTGCAATGTTTTTTAACATTCTTTCAAAATTGTGTACTTTTTCGAAATAAAAACCATTTTTAATCTACATTCTGTTTAAAATTTTGAAAATCTTTTCTAGTTTTATATTGTTTTTTAATATTTTCAAACCTTTTAAATATCTCTTGAACTTATACGAATTTTTTCTCAATTATTCACTGTTTAATTCTTATTTACAAACCAAAATTCAACACTTTTACTTTCAAGTTGCAAATTAAAAAATATATATATAACAATTATAAATGTAACATTCAATGCTTAAATTTATTAGTCTGAAATTGTGACAATTCAGTTTCGCATGGTTTAATATTGAAAATTTTTCTGTTTGTTTTTTAATTAAAATTGTTGTTATTGAATGGGTTTAAATGGAATATGTCATACTGAAACAATACTTGAATAAGATTTTGAAATTGAATAAAGGCGGTTAATTATGAATCTATTAATTTGAAGTGATTTCTGAATTGAACATTGTGTATAAAAACTCAATCGGATGTTTAAATTTCTGTGACTACTAAGGCTTGGGAAAAAACAGTTCAATTTTTAAGTTAAAACATGTAAATTGTTTAATTTTGAACAGATCCATAATGGTTTCGTAAAATCAGTTACTATTCAATTTTTAATATTTTAAATTCAATATTGAAGTTTGACTCCTAAAATATGCGTGAGCTTCTTCAATTAGGAAAGCAGACTATCTTGTTGACATATTCATAAACATTTGTTTTACAGGGATTGCCGCAGGGAAATGCCGCACAACACGTTTGCGACTGTGCCACCTTCACTTCCGAGCTGCAGATTTTATGACTCCTGCCCCTTATGAAAAATTGATTCGCACTGCAGTTTCTATCCACTACCATCAAGTGGATGAGTACATGCCCGATTTCGGCAAAAAATGTGCAGAAAGAAGATACGAGGTAAGTAGCATCAATCTCCCACCATCTCCTCCACAGGTTTTTCAGGAAGAAAATGAAGACAGGCCACCAGCAGAAAATGGATTAGTAACCAAAGGCGAGAACGTGGGCGAGATCAGCGATGCCGATAAAATGCTGATGTTGCAAGCAAAGAATGTCATGCTTCGTGGAATGGTCTCAAAACAGACTGCACAGAAAAGTACAAACCCAAAGCCCACACAGTCTGAAGAAGACCCGCCGAAATTAGACCTTGACAAATTTTTGGATGGACAGAATGTCAAGGAAAAGTTGCGCAGGGCAATGATTAAACTGCAGCTTAGACCTCATACCAAGTGACAAGAACCTTATTCTTCGAATGAGAGATTGGCATTATTGGCATTACCATTCGGCATTTGCATATGAAAGAATGCAGAAGGCAGGTTTGATGTTGCTACATCCCAGAAGTTTGGAAACTTGGATTGCGAAAAACGAGGTATATCCTGGATTTTCTCAGTGTCGATGACAACTTTAACAGAAGTCTTGAAAAAATTGTCAGAATGTGCAAGAAGTTGCGTGGGAAAAATGAACGAAATGTACATCATGGAGCGTTTGGAGTACGACTCCAAGATGGATATCATCGAGAGATTTGACGATCTTGGCCACCTGGGCAGAACAGATAGGCGTGCCAATAAAGTATTTGCAATGGCTCTGAACGGTTTGCATCCTTTTCAACGTTGGTGAGTAGTAATTCTGCACGTGTTAGCCCATAACAATGTTTCCGCAGACAACATAGTTACCCTGATGCGACAAACTGGCGACAAAGCCGCAGAATACGGAGCTGCTGTTAAGCTTTTCGTTCGTGACCAAGGAAGTCCAAACAGATCAGCTTATACAAAGTTGGGAGTGGCTGAAGCAAAACCGTTTTTTCTGCATGGAGAAAAAAAGATCTTGGCGTTTCATAACTTTTGTCACATCATACAAAACCTTGTGAGTGCTTGGGGATCGTCCATAAATTACGTAAGACGTTTTTCTTTTGTTTAAATAAAGACGAGAATAAAATTGATGTGAAGTTGAAAAGGACACAACGATATAAACAAAAGAAAAACGTTTTACGTAATATATGGACGATCCCTTGGCAAAGGTACAGGATTCTCATAATTGAGGACGAAGAAGTTTCTTTCCAGGACGCTTTCGATACTTTGAAATCTGATACTACTAATGAGTTACCGAATATGCTTGGGAATATCTCACGAGAACACCTATTTCCCAATAATTTTTAAAAGCAGCATGTAAGAAATTCCTTCCAACTAGTGAGTGGAAAACTTGAAGCTGCCATGACAGCAGCACAAAAATCAAAGGTAGCAGGAATCAAAACGTCCAAAACGATTACTAAGTCGATATAGTTTGTGGGAAAGATGAATGTCGTAGTATACGTCTGTAATAGCAGCAATGTTTAGGACAAAAATCCCATGAAATGACCTCTGTCTCACGAAAATCCTGGATGCATTGAAGTTCTAGAAGACTGCCTAACATGGGGACCTACTATCCACGTGAAAAGTAAATCCGGAAAACTGACCAGGTTACCTTGTTTCCAAGCCCTTCAAGGAACTGTACGAGGTTTACTAATGCTTCACCGGGATATGGTTTATACCTACACTTCCTTTAAGTTGTACACAGTCTTTGCAATACAGATTCCGTCGAGCAATTTTTTACCAGTTTGCGAGGATGCAATGGATTCAATTCAAACCCTTCGTTTCGAATGGTTCGTTTAACCTTTTGGATCGTGGTTTCTGTGAAAGATATTGTATCTTCAAGCAAAGGTAATAGCACTCCTGAGGATCAATCATACTTATCGCCGATATCGCCAGCAGCACTAAAAGATCAGTTGAACACTCTCATTAATCCCGTAGAAGGCAACGACGAGAGAACGATGCAGTTCTTTGAAACTGAAGCAATCGATGACGCAAATGATGTTTTAGAATCGGATGAAATTGAGTATGATCCTCCAAAACTCGATGACACACGTGAAACTCTTCAAGACGATGATCAGCATGGAAGCGAAGCCTTCAGTGCAGACGGCAGTAACAAAGATGCTCCTTCTGAAACGGCCTTCGCTGGGATAAGTACAACCGTTGAAGGACAATCTGTCACATTCTTTGCAGGTTGGGCCACCCACAAAGTTGTCAAGGAATGTAAGTGTGATGACACTTATATTAATTGTCGCGAGTACAATACACAAAAAAGCTGGCAACTGATTCTGTTGAGAAGGCCGACAGATCAATTTCGTGACATTGCAACAATCAACTTTCAAACTTTCTTCACAAAATTTAAGCCACGAATGCAGAAGGAAAGAATAAGAGAAAACTTATTGAAGGATGCTATAGCGGATGTAAGCAAGGTGTATCCGGATTAGTACGATGAAAATCATCCTTGCTATCAGCACAGGCTTTATGCAACATACATGTTGTTCACAGCTAAGTTGCACAGAATCTGCACTTTTGAGAACAGATCATCAAAAGAAGCAAAGCTGTCTGAGCGACGTGAAACAGCTGAGAAAAAGAGAAAAAAGACTGCTGTAAAAGATGCTGATCTAAAGGGTTTGAAACGACCTTTAGAAGAGGAAGTAGATGAAGAACCGAAGGATCCAAAAACCTGTGGATTTTTCCGAAAACTTCGAATTATGACCCATATGTAGAGAATAATTAATGTTAAAGATAAGCCCAAGTGTTTTGCTTATTTTGTTGTAGTTAATATGTTCTGCAAAGATTGTTGTTATAATTAAATTATTTTATCTCTAAAACTAAGTATAATTTATTCCGTTTGTATTAGGTCGAAACGCCTAATGCAAAGTTCCTTTTGTATTAGGTTGAAATGCCTAATCCGAAACTAAATGTGCCCTACTTTGTAAAGTAGAACACAATGTTCTGCTATTTATAAGCAAAACATTTTATATGTTATAGATTTTCTGCTACATACGAAATTGTTTGTCATAAACAGCAGGGTGGAAGAGTCCTACGTATAGTAATACGAGAGGCACTCCGAAAGTTTTGTCAATACGAATATTTTAGGTATGCCAGGTGGATTACGCATATGTATTTCGTAAATTTGAGGTTTCTATAGACGACAGCGAAAACTAGAACGGAAAATATTAATTTGTTTGTTATCGAAAATCATAAAAAATCATTGCCCGGAAATGTTCTCTTGTTAAATCCATGTCTTTTAACACACTTTCTTAATTTAAAATGATACCTTGCAACAAACAAATTAATATTTTTCGTTCTAGTTTGGGCTGTCATCTATAGAAATATCAAATTTACGAAATACATATGCGTAATCCACCTGGCATACCTAAAGTATTTCTATTGACAAAACTTTCGGAGTTACCCTCGTAATACGTGGGGAACCACTTTAAAAAAAGCGTTGTAACTCTACCTCCTGGGTGGCGTGGAAATGGGTTAATTTTGCCGTGAATTTTTAAGCTTTATTTGTTGACATGATTTGGCTCAATTAAAAATTAGTCCTTCTGGAATAAAATAATCTGTAAATCTTTTCAGAATTAAAAAAATATATTTATGGGTCGACCGAAGTTAATTTTCTTTGCAAAATTTGGCTTACATCTTATTTTTTCCAGTTTTTTTACTATAGTATAATTTAGGTATGTATCTTGGGGCGAAGAAATCCGATCTATAGTTTGACAATCATTCTTTCTAAATTAGTATTTTGTACGGAAAATTACCTTCAGTAAATTAAAATTCTTATTTTATAAACATGAAAAAATCAGATTTCAATGTTTTCTATTAAAAATACAATTCATGAGTGATAAAACGAAATCATAAACAATAATAGAGAAATAACTAAAAATTGAAATATCGCCCTTTTAAAGAGTAAAACATTTATTCAGTTCTTTCAAGCAATCTTAATTTTCAATAGTCCTGCTTTCAAATTTATCTGAAATTATACGATTTTAGTCGTTCTAAAATAATGAGTCAATTATTTTAAACACGTTCATTTCTAATCCTGTATCTTTAAAAAATTTCAATATGCTGAATAGAACAAAATTAAAATGTCTTAACTATTAAGGCTTTAAATATTTTCAAAATTGCGATTAGCCACCTTTGAAGAACATTGTAACATAAAAAAAACACTTTTCTTTTTGAAATTTGAGGCCCATTCCCACCTGACAATGGGGAGTACAATCGCTTTCCGAGAACAGAACAAAGAAGATTTGGAGCGTCGTGGTAGAAAAGTTGGTAGAACTTGGTACACTTCTGTCTTCAAAAAATTTTTTTAATTGTCTTTCAGACGACCACGATCAGACACCTGCCTACTTGCGACGAAACAAACATGAAAATCAAGGTAACAGAGGTTTCTCAATTAAAAATTGACAAACGTAGGGATTCGGGCTTCGCAGTCTGCTTTGATTTAGAGCAACAATTCGGACTTCCATCGCTGACTCCCACCCAGATGTACTACAGCAGACAGTTAAGATGCTATAATTTTGGGATTCATGATGAAGGAAGGAACAAAGGTGTAATGTGCTTATGGTCAGAAGATAATGATGGTCGCTGTTCCACGGAAGTCGGATCATGTTTATATCAGTATTTCACGGAAGAAGTCAAGACTGAGAGGACAAAACTTGTATTATGGAGTGATAACTGCTGCGGGCAGAACACAAATCAAAACGTCTTGGCTAAGTTCTTCACACTCATAGCTCACGGATTCTTTAACTTTGACTAAGACGAAGAAGAAAACAATGGATTAAGTTTGGAGAAGAAGAAGGACTTGCAGGCGATGTTACCGCTTCTGCCACTAGAGGCAAGGCAGTATTATGTGGGTGAATTGTGAGATTTCAATAGGAACATTTAAAGTTGTGTATTTAATTACATTCTGTGTTTATACTAAATAGTTACGAAATACAAATCAACTAAATATTTTCTAAAAAAATAACACTGTAGTATTGTAAAATCCATTTTTTCCATTGTAACACGATTTAAAACGATACCATGCTGAAAAACCCAGTTCTCGTCCGATCACTGAAGTTAAGCAGCGTTGGGCGCGGTTAGTACTTGGATGGGTGACCATTCGAGAATACTGCGTGCTGTTGGCACATCGTGGGTGTGGTGAGCCCACACTTGTAGTTATTTTACTACAAGAAACTATCCACCTAGAAACACTACCCGAATCGGGCAGTGTCACCCCTACCCTGAAAGGGAAATGGTTTAATGGTATACATTTTTCACTTTTCAGCCTTATATTTCTTTCGCAATACATTCATAATGTTTCGGTCATATATTTCATGGACTTTTTCACGCTTTTGCTGCGACACCCTTCAGTTTTATTTCGCCTATAATATGAAAATCTTTTTCCTTTTTTCTATATTATTCTTATTAAGTTGCTTAAAAATAGAGTATTAGTCTTCTGTTTTCTGTTGTATCAGCGAAGCTACATGAAAATCTTTTTTCATTACGCCTCAATCGAAAATTCGACTTTCGATGCCTGTGGAGCGGGTCGAAAATCGAGTATCTACCCTAGGGAAGAAAATGGAGAATAGAAATAAGAGAGCAAAGTAGTGTAACCGAAAATAAGCACATTTTGGTCGTATGAAAATGGTTACAATACTTCCCGTTCCCGTATCTGGCGCCAGTGTGGCACGCGTATTGAATGGTAGCTGCCTTTGTTGACATTGACACATTTTGAATTATTTACAATTGTGATATGTGATTCATAGAGATAAATTGTTATTGTCATAAAAAAGATTTAAATAATTTAAATAATTTTATCCACGGCGAAACATCTTTTTTTGAAGTGTGTGTAATTGTAGAGATCCTGCAATGGACGAGGTAGGTACTTTTGAATTATTGCGCTAACGAATTAACATAACCTTCGTGGTATAAAGATTTGAATGGAGAATAATTAAGATTTTGATTTCAACATGAAAGTCAGGATTATTGTATTCTATAAATACTGAATTTTTCACCAGTTTAAAATGCACTAAAGGTTTCCTTTAGAATTTAGTTTCATTGTATTCATATCCGGGTTTTTGATGTTGTTAAAAGTTCAAATTTTTCTCTCTTCAATCCTCAGTACCAGGTTGAAGGAAAATACATGACGGCGGCCATCGATATGCGTACCACACTAGCGTCGCGCTCGAGAAGATCTAGCATTTCGATGCTTTATTGTACATCCGACAGAAAAATGCTCGTTTTTGGTGAAGTCAATGTTAAGGACTTTGGGCTCCTTATGTCTATTCTCCATGGATTCTCCAAAGCATATTTTTCCCAGACGCGGTTATCTTCAGACTGTAATTTATCGGGCGCGTATTATGATATAAGAGAAAAGCATACGTTGTGAAAAAAGTGATGAAAATCTGTAAAAAGAGATGGTTTAAATAGATTGAATGAACAGATGGAGTAGCAGGGAAACTAAACGCAGTGAAGACACATAAAACACAATTCTGTACAACTATAAAATTGTTAATAATTGAAATTAACAATAATAATATTTTTCTTGAACGCAATATAAGAAGACATAAGATGAGGTGACAAATAGAATATTTACATATTGATGTATCATTTTATGTTAAGACTCCCATTTTTTGGGCAAATGTGAGTATTTTTTGCAAGAAAAGACTAAGTGACAAACAAAATATGCAATTGTTCACTTAAAACAATATTTATTAACTAATAAAATGTACAAATGATGCAATATTAGATTATGTCTCCCCTTTCCATTCAAAAATCATTATTTCTTTATAGAAAAAGATCGAATAGCCAATAATTTTCACTAATAATGTATTTTCAGGTTACTTCGCTTCTTTTCGTTGTGAAATGAATATTTTATTATGGAAAAAGGCTAAGTCAGGAATAAAATTTAAAAATAATGCATTTTTCGGTTATGTCTTGTAGGTTTTTTTTTTCTCGACTAAATGGCAGGGCCGTAGCTAGCGTTGAATTTAAGGTAGGGCAGTGGTGGTAACAGGTGGGCGGAGGTAAAAACTGTACTTGATCTGATCTGGTTGATTATATTTTTTAAGGTAGGGCATTGGCATTTTAAGGTGAGGCATTGCCCCACAGTGCCCCCCCCCTCCCCTAGCTAAGGCCATGCTAAACGGTACTTTTTTATAGAAAAAGATTAAATGGCAAATAAAAGTTACAATTCACGCACTTGTAGGTTATTTTTTTCTTTGTCGGTTTAATTGAATATATTTTGGTGAGAAAAAGGCTATGTTAGAAAATACAGTTTACAAATAATGTATTTGAAGCTTATGTCTTTGTTTTGGTGACAAGGAAGAAAATAGTTTACATGGGAAAAAGGCTAAGCAAGGAATAAAATATGCTAATAATAATGCAATATTTAAGGTCATGTCCTCCCTTTTCAATGAGTGATGTATGTGTTATGACGGATAAGTGCTAAGTTTGTACTATTCATTAGTATTTTTTATGGGAAAAGATTGAATAGCCAATGAAATTCACTAGTAGTATATTTTAAAGTTATTTCGTTCATTTTTGCTGGAAATGAATATTTTATAATTGAAGAATGCTGCGCTATAGAAAGACAATTCACAAGTAATGCATTTTTAGGTTATGTCTTATAGGTGTTCTGTTTTCTCTCGACTAAAAAGTATTTTTTCGATAGAAATGATTGAATACATACCTTCTGGAAAGACATTTCACTTAATTTATTTAATTATTTGATGCACAAATGTAATGTAATAATTTTCGTGAACTTTATTGCATTTTTTACAAGTTTATGAGAATTTACAAAACTCCCTTTTTATCATTTTTACCATTCTTGATCCGCCAATTGCAGCGAGGATGTATCATCTCTGCATCGACTATATCCTCCTTGCAAAGCCGATATGACGGTAGGGATAACATAACTTTGCAGTGTTAACTTATGCTAAATAATCACATTTTTAATTAAAATGGAGCAAAATCTTAAAACCTCTGCTCGCAATTAATCGAAAGACTATCGTACAGGGTGAAAAAAGTTTATTGACAGTCAATTTGAATGCAAGCATACATACATACATATATATGTGTGTGTGTGTGTGTGTGTGTGTGTGTGTGTGTGTGTGTGTGTGT
>CAKNYM010050634.1:40180-162208 GCA_932195095.1 Andricus curvator
ATATTTATATTCGGTATTTATTTTTTCGTTATTTTTAGTTAGTCCCTTAAAAATCAGATCTCTGAAAAAGATAGTTTTTCTATGCTTTTAACAATTATATATATAATAATATAATAATACTGATTTTTTTTAAGAAAAAATTTGCTAACGAATGACTATATTTGTAGATTATTTACTCAATTTAAAAATTGTAAACAGAAAATCTGTAGGGAATGTTTCTTTCGAAAAAATAAGCCATGATTGTTTGATGGTTGAAGCGACAGTCAGAGAAAATTCAACTACAAAAACTGTTGCTAAAATAATTATTTTTTTGTAAGTGTTAAACTTACTTCCTTCATAAGACTTGAATGTTAATATCATTTCAATTCTAAAAATTATAGAAAACTTTGTTCTTCCAGAGGCCAGAGATGAACTTCTTCTTGGCGACAAAATATATTGTAGACAAATATATGTATTTTGAAGTTTTCTTTAAAAAGAATTACCAATTCTTTTTTTAAACATCTATAACTTTTTACCTAATTGAGATATTTAAATTTTCCCTCCAGATTCTCGTAAGGTTTATCGACCTTTTTTGAAATCCGTCGTGAAATTGGAAAATCTTGACAATTACAATGTTCTTCTGAAAATATTAAAAGACGATTTTCTCAAATATACCTATATATTATAACCTTTTCGTTTTTTTTTTTGTTAATTGTTTAATTATATAAGAGAGACATTCTATCAGTTCCATGTGGGTTTAACCATTTTTGTGACGACGAGAATTTTTTTCTCGAAAAATTGAATTTTGGAATTTTTTTTCAGACGACATATTTGAAAAAATTCTAAGAAAACACTTTGCTTATTTTCTACAACAAATACCTCTCACTAAAGTCTATTGTGAACAACATATTCAAGAGGTGAATGATTCCGTGACTTGAAGTTGCATGATATGAAATGGATTCGTACCTGACAATTTATTTTTATTTTCTTATAATTGAAATGTTTCATTCGTAGCGATAATAGCAAAGTATAATGAAATTTAAATTTCGCGCATTCGATTTTTGCGCCACCTAACAGCGGTGGTCAGAACCACCTCTGAACATTCTCCTTGAGCTTTTGAGGTTAACTCGCCTCAAATGTTTCGCAGATGCAATTATAATTGCCTTTTAATCATTAATTGGTTCATTATAACCTACTATATAATAATAAATAACCTACTCTCCTTATTTTAAACCTCACCCCTTCCTGCATATATTCCGACGGGCGAAATAAAATATCGTCCTTATTTGGCCATAACCGTATGTCGAAATAAGCTATCGTCGGCTATTTCGCCATACTTTTATGTCGAAATAAGCTACCGTCGGCTATTTCGCCATACATGTATGGCGAAATAGTCGCTGACAAAAAAATACATAACCTTGAAATACATTATTTGTGAACTGTTTTTTCTAACTTAACATTTTCCTCACCAAAATATATTCATTTAAACCGACAAAGAACGAAATAACTTACAAGTGCATAAATTGTATTGGTCATTCAAACTTTTTCTATCGAAAAAGTACCGTTCAGTCGAGAAAAACGGGAGTCCTACAAGGCATAACCTAAAGATGCATAATTTTTTAATTTGATTCCTAACTTAGCCTTTTTCCATAATAAAATATTCATTTCACAACGAAAATAAGCGAAGGAACCTAAAAATACATTATTAGTGAAATTAATTGGCTATTCAATCTTTTTCTATAAAGAAATAATGATTTTTGAATGGAAAGTGGAGAAATAATCTAAGATTGCATCATTTGTACATTTTATTAGTAATTAAATATTGTTTTAACCTTTCGGTAGTCGCGCTGTTGTAAAAAGTACAACAGTACCGATTTTTTTGGTACAAGTCGCAACTCGAATGCACGGGAGACGTGAGACCGCCATGTATGCCTTCCCCCACTCTTCCCGCACCACTTAACTCCTCAAAAATACCAACATCGATTTTTGGTCTCCAACCCTTAACGTTCAAAAGCAACCCCCTTGACACGACGCATATATGGCTTTGTCAAAAAACAATCTTTTTTAGAATTTCACATTGTGAATAGAGTCTCTGATTTTTTGGCTCCTCAAAAATTCCAACACCCAATTTCGGGCTCCTACCCTTAACGTTAAGAAGCAACCCCTTGGTACCGGGCAGATGTGACTTTGTCAAAGAATTATCTTTTTTAGAAATTTACTTTGTAAATTAAGTTTCTGATGTCTGAGACTCAGAATTTTATATGGTGAATAGAGTCTCTGATTTTTGGGCTCCTTGAAAATTCAAATTCAAATTCATAGATAGGCGTTTGAGTATTTAGATGTAGGGGTGGTTTTTGCAAACAAAAAATCAAGCATTCGTGAGCCCAAGAAAAGCCCAACACTACTTTCTATTTTTTTTTGTCCATGTTTGAGTTTTTACTTAGGGGTTGCTTTTTTGTACATAGGGTGGTTTTTGATAATTCTGTTTGGTGCATTCGAGAGCCCAATATAAGCCAAAAATTATGATGCACTTTATTTTTTTAAGATTTTATTTTTGACAAGAGGGTGGTTTTTTTGCACATACGGGGTGGTTTTTTGAGTTTTTTTCCGTGCATTTGAGAGCTCAAAATAAGCCCAAAATTGTGGTCTACTTTGTTTCTTCCTAGTTTGAGTTTTTATATAGGGGGTAGTTTTATTTTCGGTAGGGGTAGTTTTTGGAAATTGGTTGTTGGCGCGTTCAAGAGCCCAAAAAAAGCGCAAAATTCTGTTGTCTTTGATTTTTAATTTTTTCAAATTTGTATGTAGTGGAGGTGCTAGCTTGAGTCACGCCAGCACCTCCATACCAAATTTGAATTTTCAAAAAAAGTAGTGGAGCCCAAAAATCGGCAATACAGCCCAAAAAAGCCCAAAATTCTGATACAAAAAAATTTGGGAATTTCGATTGCGGAGATGCTTGATGGACCTCAATAACACGACAAAACATGGGTGTTGTAAAAAGTACAACGCGCGACTGCTCGTGTGAGCAGAACGGGCGCGACTACCGAAAGGTTAATTGAACAATTGCATATTTTGTTTGTCACAAACAGTTAACGATCAACTAAGACGGTATACTACAGACAAAAAAAAATTTCTATGCAGCTTCACTGATGCAAGAGAAAACAGCAGACTAATATTCTTTTTGTTAACAATCCAACAAGAATAATACGGACAAGGAAAAAAGATCAAGAAACTGACGTTCAACTCTCACGATGGACGACAAACAGTTGACTATCAATTAAGACAAAAGCTTTAGAAAACAAAAAAATAATATAAAAATATCACGATACATAGGAATAGATTGAAAATTAAACAAGAACGTTGAAGACCAGGAACGAGTAACCCACAACTTTCAACTACTGCCGTAAGGATGTATTTTTCATTAGTCATGATACATAACATGAAGAGAACAGTTTGTAGACAGTTGTTTAATAGTTTGTAAATAGTTTGAGAGTAGGATAAGAATATTTTATAATTAGCTTTAGGTTGAATCTAATTAATATTTGGAAGATGTTATTACCATTTCTAGATGTTAACGTCCGAGTTTTTAAATTTTTAATTAATATAAATTTTGATGTTAAAACGATTACTTCGGATATATAAACATCTCTCTAAGATAGGAAGGATTACCTGTTGTTAGAATACTATATAGATTTGTGGCCATAGAGTACAGGCGCCTAGTTTTGACTCGTAGCCAGCCAAGTGAGTTCAAATACGATGAAATAAAGGGATCTTTAGGCAGACCAAGAATAAGGCGCACGCAAGCAATAGAGTGGTCTAAATTTATGCCTGTGCAAATTCGGCTTTCCATTTTTGGTGTACAATACCCCCCCCCCCCTTTCATTTTCCGAAAAAAGAAAAACCGTAACCCTGACATTTATTTCAGAAAGTAACAACTTATGATGGTTTCAAGGAGAAAAAAATGTTGAAACAAATGAAAATTGTTTAAATAATTACAAACTGTGCTTGATAAGAAGTCAACCAATTTCGATGAATCTTTTTTTCACTTTATTGTAATTATATAAATAAATTGATTCTGCTAATTGAAATTAAATAAATCTATGATTTCATAATGTCAGTTTTTCTAACCAGTCGTTATCTCATAAGAATGAAAGGGTCAGTACCATTACGGATATCAGAATGGGCCATTTGTTCTGAATTTTGAGGCCGTACGCTTGAATATTTTTGTCTACATTTTTGCTTACGTCATCTACATAACCATATCTCTAAGCCTACATAGCCGGTTTTTGGAAAAAAATATTTATATTTTGTTTAATAATCAAGAACGGCAGGACAGCAGCAGTAACGCGCAGTATTAGCTGTCTATTCATTTTGACCACGCGTATAATGTAGATTATATAATCTATAATATAAAGCTTTTATCGAAAAACCAGCTATGCTTGCTCCGAGATATGATTATGTAGGTGTATCGTATGCAAAAAAATTAGACAAAAATATTCAACCGTACGGCCTCAAAATGCAAAACCGATTACTGAATTGCTGAATATCTCAAAACATAGAATGTACTTTCACCATTCATTAATTGTGCAACCAATTGCAGAAAATAATATTTTTTACGATTTACGGGGGAAAAATTGTTTCAAGAAATAAAAGTTTTTTTTTAAAGTACTAAATATCCGGAAGAAAATATATTACATACTCGCTAGTTATGTTCATCATGTCATTCGTTCCAGAATTAAAATAACTTCACAATTCTTACGACTTACAGGGAGAAAAAATTGTTTAAATGAATAATAATTGTTTAAAGAAGTCAGAGTTATTTAAAGAAATACTTGGAAACCCTGGATTAAAAATTATTCGTGTGGAAAAAAATTCCAGAAAATACCGTCTTTAGCATGACCTAAAGATTTACATTATTACTGCAAATATTAACCGATTTTGATGAATCTCTTTTTCACTTTCTTGTAATTTCATAAATGAATTGAGTCTGCTAATTAATAGTATATTACATCATAAGTAGGGTTAGGCACGTCTTTATCGCGGGGAGGTCAATGTTTTCAGGACGAGTGGCCATGGTTTTTCCAGTCGTCCTGCGAACATTGAATTTGCCGCGTGAAGACGTGTGTAACCCTATTAGTGATGTACGATATTTTATTCGAAACCGCCATGTTATGAGCCTGTAGAGCTCCCAGAAAAGTCAGCGTTGGATAGCCCTTTACCGAAATGGTGCGAGAACGTCCAAACGTCCTATGAAGTCAATGTTTTTTGATAGTGATGACCCTCGTGAAAAGAAAGAACAACTTAAGACCACAGTATAGGCAGGTATAGGCCTATCTTAAAGTGGTCTTAAACTGATATTTTCTGGTCCCCAGAAGACCACAGTCCTGTTGAGACAGCTATCCTTATTTCAGAGAAAGAGAGAGAGAGTGGTGTCTATTTAAATGCCCTAAACATGATTCAGGTATAGCCTGAAGGGTACAGACCAGAAAAAGACCAAACGTTGTTTGCAACTGGTCCTAAAGTGGTATTAAATTGGTATTTCTCTTCACGAGGGGATGATCCATTTGTCAAATTTCTCGAAGGCCAGCTCATAATTATCCTTTCAATGATTTTGAGTGTACGAAGATTTACAATTATAACTGCGACGTAATTGCAGATAAGTTTTTACGGGTTCTATTGTGTTAGATGAAAACATACGATTGATATGGGAGTCCGCTGTTGGGGTTGTGATTGGTAATCTCGTATGGCGTGAAATTTTCAAAGTGGTTATTCATTGTGCGTTATTCAGTGGCCATTTGTGGAACTAATTAACTGAATGTGCGGTGGCGTTTGGAACTAATTAACTGCCACTACCTGGACGTTATGGTAAAGGGCTATCTAAATGTTTACTTTTCTGGAGGCATAATAGGCTCATAACATGGTGGTTTTGAATAAAATTAAATTAATCCATGATTTCATAATGTGAGTTTTTATAACCGGCCGTGATCTCATAACAATGCAAGGGTTCATTCGTTCCGGATAATTCGACTCGCACCGGGGTGTCTGCCGACTGAAGTTTGACAGCTAACACTGAGCGACTCTCCTATTGTTCTTTATTTTTGACTATTAAATAAAATATAAACATTTTATCGAAATACCGGCTCTGCTTGCTGCGAGATATGCTTTTGTAGATTTCCTATGCAAAAAAAATAGTCAAAAATATTCAACCGTGCGGCCTAAGAATGCAGAACCGATTACATATTCTGATAAAGAGCGTTAATGAAACGCTTATTCGGAAAATCGTTTCAGGGGCTTGTGAGTCACATTCAAAGAAACAATCTTACGTAAATTGAGCCCAATCGGTTGGGGGCGAAAAATGACCTTTTTGACACCCCTCCTTTCAGTGGTCAGTGGTCTTGATGAAACGTGATAAATTGCTTCTTGAGCAGTTAACACACTACCATTAAGAAATACATTGGCAATTTTTCCAAATTCATCTCTCAAACTTAAGGTACCGTTTTCAATATCTTGTTGCTGCTTCTCGTAGCAGTTTGTTGGGACCTGCATCAACTTTAGTTACGTAATTAGTCATGTAAGATATACGCAACTGTATGGATCCAAAACGAATCGAATTCCCGTATTGGATTCAATTAAATGTAATAAAGTTTCATTATGTGCTTTAATGGAAACACCCTGACTTCTTCTTTTTTTTTTAAACTTCGGAAGATTTTAAAGAACTTCTTATGGCAAGAATATAGTATTCTTCTGTAATATTTAAATGTTTTAATATATCGGAAAATTATAAATAGCTGATTTCATTAAAATAAATTTTCATTTATTTTTTTAAATGTGCACGTTTTTCTGTGATGTTGACTTTTTCATTAAGGTAAAGGTACCATCATGAGACAAATTTTGAAGGGGTTTTGAGATTTATATTAATTTTGGAACGATAATAGAATATATTTTCAAAATTTTTATATCAACGAATGGGCTGATCTTTTCTGAATGCGAAACGCCTATTAAAATTTTCATTTAGTCTAAGCAAAGTTATTATATTCATGAGAAAGCGGGACGACCTTTATGTAACTATTATGAAACAACTTTTGGACTCTCCCGTGCAGAAATTTCGCCGTGGCCCCGACCGGGCCCAGACTCGTTCATATCGGGCCCAGATGTGGAAATCGAGTCAGGGCCAGACTCACCATGAAACACGTAGCCACAGTGGAGCCATGTCTATGGGCCCGATCAAACGCCCGATCTGTCCCCGGTCTGGCCCCTATTAATTACCCGAGTCTAGCCACATTATTGACTTTTTTATTAGGAATTAAAATCCTTTAAAATAATTATAACACAACACAAGTGCGATGTTAGTTACGGCCCAGTATCGGCAAAAATATTGCCGAAGATCGGCTGCCAATATCGTACCGTTGCTGGAATGATAACTCCGGTATGCACTTGGCGGCCAATTCTGGCTAGTAACGACATGACAAAAAAAGTATTTAAAAATAAATATTAATTGATTGCGAGTATTTTGACTTTGAATATTAATGGTCCTGTGTAGAGTGAATAGATATATTACATTTTTAAATATTATATTACAAATAAAATTTCCAACGCTACGGGGTATCGAACCTACATCTATACCTAAATCTATCACCTAGCAGTCGAGAGTCTTGACCATTGTGCTAAACCTACGAGTTGAAAACCCGATGAAAAAGCCATCCTCATAAGCTACAGCTCAAAAAAGTTAAAACACCAAATTTTAAACTCTCTTTTTCTAATTAAATATTTATTATTATACGACGTTATGTAAATGTAAAATATACGAACTTTTAACAGGAACATCAATGAAATAATTTTTAAATATATAATTTAAGTCGATTACAATTTTTCTTCGTGTTATATTTCGTTTTTTCGCATTTTAGACTACTTTACAACTTTCTACAATGACAGGAAATGTAATTGTTTATGAACATTAAAAATTTTTAATGACGGAACTTAGAAATGAGATCGTGAACTTTGACAATTTTTTAATAACACATTTTTTCAAGCTTTCGTGTAAGGTTTGGTTTTAAGGTGTTTTAGACCATTTTACAACGTTTAAGATTCACATAAAATGTAATTTTTTCTGAACATTTAAAATTTTAATGACGGAACTTAGAAATTTGATCGTGAACTTCGACCATTTTTTAATAACAAATTTTTTCAAACTTTCATGCAAGGTTTGGTTTTAAGGTGTTTTATACCATTTCACAACGTTTAAGATTGACATAAAATGTAATTTTTTCTGAACAATTAAAATTTTAATGACGGAACTTAATTGAAAATTGTTACTTTGACCTTTGCTTCCGATTACCGTCCCAGTCTTTTGCATTCCAGAAGACGGTGCTCATGTGGGACAGCACTTCCTCTTCGGTTGCATTGAATTTATCTCGAACAGAATTTCGCTGATAGCACGATGTTTGAGAACTCGCGGTTAGCGTCTTAATTTTTGCATTTATTATTAATTTGTTAAGAATAGATTATACGGTCGAACACTCCCAGCACATTTGCAACACAACAGCACGAAGGAAAACAAAAATTAAGGTTATGTTGGTGGGTATATTACATCTAGCGCATGTGGCTTGAGATGGCGCTGCGAAGCGGTTATATGACGTCACAGTACATAGCCCGGTCTGGTACGAGTCAGGGCCACAGAATTCTTCCTATCGGGACCAGATAGTACACATCGGATCAGGCCCTAGTCGGTAATCGGTAATATATATGGCGATTTCTGCACGGCTTGTACCGGTGTTCCATAATGCATGTACCTTTTATGGAACAGCAAAGAAATGTGTTTTTTTATATTAATATGGCTTCTTTTATATTATTTTCTATATTAAATCGAACTAGATAGTACAATGAACTTTTATTTCAATTGTCCATAGAGATAAATAAATTGAATAAAAGTTTTTGTTAAAATTGACAAACCTAACCTATAAAGGGTATAATTTTCGTGAACGAAGTGGATTATATTTTATTATTGCTAAAAAATGTTTGTTTTAGGGAATTAATTTTTATTTAGGTGGATCAAAAGGAAGAAAACCCCATGAAGGATGAAGTGAAAACTTGAGAAACTTGGTCAAAGTCAGCCCACTGGAACTCTGAGTTGAAAATGTACTATGTGTTGACGGTGGACATGTGGTGGCGCCAGCTATGCAGTTGGCCTATGATCGTTGCAAATGCATGGCAAAATAATAACATTGAATTTAATAACACATTAAAAGTAATTTACTGACCACAGAAAAAACTGAAGTTAAATTTTGTTGCATGTAAAATTTTCAGCTGTTAAAGATTAAATGCTATTTGGCGAAAGTTTATCTTACGATGGAATAAAAGCTGTCGTCTGCTACGTCCTTTGCAGCAATGGAAAAACGGCAAAGTATGAGTGAAAAGCTATATAAATCAGGACACCAGATTTAAAACAACCTTTTACTAACCTAATTGTTATTTTGAAAATAATTAGACTTTTCGCGGACGAATCAAAACGTATTTTTCCTGAATGTAAATAAAGAACTTGACTCAACAACAACCATCGTCACCATCTTTTAAGATTATTCCATGGCTTATGAAGTTCATGAGATGGTAACCGATCTTGAATGATTTTATCGTGATACTTTCTGCCACAGTCGGTATTGTAGGTTAAGAACAAAACGAAAAATGGGAATCGAATTAATTTTGAAGTGGATTTGTGGACATCAATGAGGTATTTAATGTTGTCACGTCAGCTGGCAAGTTGCCTACACGCCGAAGGAAAAACAATAATATCAAATAATACCAGATAATACCAATTACAGGGAGGAAAACTTAATTTTTTTTACAGCTTGGACAAAAATGATTTTTCGGTCCGACTGAAAAATCCCGAAAATAAAATTCTCGACACTGTAAAATTCCCGATTTGGAAAATTCATGATTAATAAAATTCCCGAACAGTTAATAATATTACCGAATTTGAAAAGTGCCACTAGTTAATAATATTACCGAATTTCAAAATTCCTGACAGAAAGTGGCCGAATTATAAAATATCTGAATTAGAAAATTCCCGAATTTAAACAATTTTTTTCAAATGAATATTATTTATTTATTTATTAAGAATACAATAAACAAATATTTCTATTAAAGAAAATATTTAATGTTTAAAGTTTCGAAAATTATTGTTTGAATTTAAAAAAACAATATTTGAAAAAAAAATTTGGAGGACTGAAAAATCCCGGAAAATAAAATTCTCGACTCTGTCAAATTCCCGAATTGGTAAATTCCCGAATAAAATTTTCGAATATATAATAAAATTCCCGATTAATAAGAATTCCCGAATAATGAAATTCCCGAATTGGAAAATTCCCGATTAAAAAATTCCCGAAAAGTTTATGATATTACCGAAATGGATAATTCCCAACAGTTTATAATATTATACCGAATTTAAAAATTCCCGACAGAAATTTGCCAAATTATAAAATATCCGAACTAGAAAATTCCCGAATTTAAACAAATGTAATAATTAAATACTTTTATCAAGAAAAAAATTATTCTGAATGCTTAAAGTTTCTAAAATTATTGTTTAACATTGAAATAACAATAATTGAAAAAAACTATATTTCTGGATGAAAATTGTCTTCAAGTATTGTTATTTTAAATTCAAACAATAATTTTACAAACTTTGAAGAAGAAAAATATTTTTTTTTTATTACAAATATTTGATTATTGTATTTATAAGAAATAAATAATATTGATTGAAAAACAATTTTTTTTATTATTTCGGGAGTTTTATAAATCGAGAATTTTCCAGTTCAGATATTTTATAATCCGGGAATTTTCTATCGGGAATTTTAAAATTCGGTAATATTATAAACTGCCGGGAATTTTCCATTTCGGTAATATCATAAACTGTTTGGGGACTTTTTATTTGGGAATTTCATTATTTGGGAATTATATTATTAAGGAATTTTATTTTAGGATTTTTCATTCGTCCAAAAATTTTCATCCAAAAATATATTTTTTTAATAAGTGTTATTTTGAATTCAAACAATAATTTTAGAAACTTTGAACAGAAAAAAATATTTGTTTAATAAAAATATTTGATGATTGGATTTTTAATCAATACATGATATTTATTGAAAAACTTTTTTTTATTGTTTCGGGAGTTTTATAATTCAAGAATTTTCCAGTTCGGATATTTTATAATTCGGCAATTTTGTATCGGGATTTTTAAAATTCGGCAATATTATAAACTGTCGGGAATTTTCCATTTCGGTAATATCATAAACTGTTTGGGAATTTTTTATTCGGGAATTTTATTCCATATTCGAAAATTTTATTATTCGGTAATTTGACAGTGTCATGAATTTTATTTTTTAGGATTTTTCAGTCGTCCAAAAATTGTCATCCAAAAATATATTTTTTCAATAATTGTTATTTGGAATTCAAACAATAATTTTATAAACTTTGATCAGAAAAAAAAGATTTTTTTTATACGAATATTTGATGATTGTATTTTTAATAAATAAATAATATTGATCGAAAAAAAAATTTTTCCATTGTTTCGAGAGTTTCATAATTCAGGAATTTTCCATTTCGGATATCTTATGATTCGGGAATTTTCAAATTCGGTAATATTATAAATTTCCGGGAAATTCCTATTTTGGTAATATCATAAGCTGTTTGGAAAATTTGTATTCGGGAATTTTCCAGTTCGGGAAGTTCATTAAATATTTGAAAATTTTATTATTCGGGAAATTCCCAATTCGGAAATTTGAAAGAGTCATGAATTTTATGTTCTAGAATTTTTCAGTCGTCAAAAAATTTTCATCCAAAAAAATATTTTTTCAATCATTGTTATTTAAGATTCAAGCAGTAATTTTAGAAACTTTAAACATTACAATTATTTTGATAAAAATATTTGATCATTGTATTTTTAATAAATAAATAATATTCATGAATACATTTTTTCATTTGTCCAAATTCGGGAATTTCATAATTAGGGAATTTTATAGTTAGGATATTCTAAAATTCGGCAATTTTATGTCGGGAATTTTATTATTCGGGAATTTTCCAATTCGGTAATATCATAAACTGTCGGGAATTTCATCATTCGGGAGTTTTTCATTTCGGTAATATTATAAAATGTCCGGGAACTTAATTATTATGGAATTTTCCTATTCGGGAATTTCATTATTCGGGGATTTTCTAATTCAGGAAATTTACAGTCTCGAGAATTTTTCAGTCTTCCCGATTTTTCACTATAAGTGTATTTGAATGTTATTTTTCATTTCGAGAAAGCTATTTAATTAAATAATAAAATCATTACACATTTTTTATGGACTTTATAATTGAATTGAATAGTTTTTAGAAAATAAAGAATAATGTCCAAATACACTTATGGTGAAAAACCATTTTTTTCTGAGTTTTGAAAAAAATAAAGTTTTGTCCCAATGCAATTGGTATTATTGTTTATCCCTCAGCTTGCAGACATCTTTGATTTCCCACCCTCCCCCCAACCTGAAATACCTGATAGAATATATACTTAAATTTCCATCAATGTTATAAAATGTTATCTACAGTACAAAATTAAGATTTTCTATTTACATTCAATATTTTTGATAAATTATTAATTATTATTATTAACTTTTCAAAATAAAATTTTACGACTCAGGGTGCCCTTATACATGCCAAAACTTCTGAGTTCAAGAAATTATTTTTCTGAATTTTCGAAAAAATGAAGAAGAAAAGTTTTTTTCTGATTTTTCTGTTTGAAAATTAACTTGTTAAATAATAAAAATTTGAAGCATGAAATAAGGTCGATAGGAGTTGTAGTTGTTCATAAATCCATAAATCATCTATTATTAGCTTCAAAATTTTACTCCGTAAAAAGGATTTTATATTAAACTGCAATACCGACGGATCTCGAAGCTTTCAAAACGGAAATTCCTATCTCATAACTTGTGAATTATGGTTAAGATCATAGTGAATATGACGACTTTTTCTAATGTTGTCGAGTGCTTTATTGATAGTCATGAAAAATATATAAGCATTCGTCCGCGATAAGTGCAATTATTTTTAAAATGAAATGGTAATAAGTGCAATGTTTTGAAAAATCTGGTGTCCTGATTTCCAGACCAATTTCATCCAACTTCACTGTTCTGTTCTTTGCACTGCTGTGAACTACATAGCAGAAGACGCCTTTTCACTGAAAAACAACTGACAAATTATTCCGAGACAGTTTAAAAATACGGAATTATCTCAGTTTCATGTAAAGTTTATTCGACAAGGTTAATTTTTGTTGCAGCGAAACTTTCGTCGGAAATCGATGTAAAGTTTATCTTCTGTTTTTTCTGTGACAGTGTTAAATAATCTTTGAGTGTTTTTAGTGATCTTTGCGACATTTTCCATCTTCTAAACGAAAGAAAACTCAGCAAAACTTCTTTTAGATGTAAAAATCTGCATCTATTTACAGATGCTAGAAAATATCCGCGGAGTTGAAATTTTGAACAAAAAATGGTGAAGTGCGTTTGTTTTGATTGTAAATCGGGATATAAAAGTAATCGGGAGCAGGACAAAGCTAACAAAATTCCATTTTTCTAAGTGCCAAATGATCCAAATACTATTAAAGAATGGCAAATAGCTATTTTAATGGATCATATCAAACTTAAACCTGGTGATGCAGTTTGTTCTTTGCACTTCACCCAGAAGATATCATCCGAGAGAAGGTTTTCAGGGCACTTGATGGAAGTGTTGTGGCAACGGTAAGTGTTACATATAAAGTGTATAAGTATATCTTTTTATTTGTAACGTGTTTTTTTTTCTTTTTACAAATAATATTTTATTGTTAATATTAACTGTGAATAATAGGCATTATTTAATATAATCCAAAACAACGTCTCTGTACTTTAGATTATAAAAAAATGATATCTTAATATATTTTCAGGGTGACCGCTGGACTGGGAAACCGGGAAATGACGGGGAATGATATGAGACCGGGAAAAACCGGGAAGTGACAGTGAGTTTATTTTTTGACCGGGAATTTTACAAATATTTAGAAAAAAATCTGCCCGCAAATATGCATCCCAGCGTAAAGTGGTTCTAAGAAAATTTGTAAATGTAATTTAGGCGAAAAATTTTTTTAGATAAAATGTTATTGTAGCGTGTATCGTTTTTCCAAAAAGTTACTTTTTTTATTTTAAAAGTATTTTGATAACAAAAGTTTATAAAAAATTTGTAGATATTTTTTGGTTGGACAACTTTTGTCTATTCATCTTTTTTCGTACATTGCGTCGTTTTTCCACAATTTGTTGTATTGTTAATGATATTTTTCACGATTGAAACAAAAAGTACGCATCTTATCAAAAAATGATTAATAAAAAATGTGTAGCTCTTTTATGAGTGAACAACTTTTGTCTATTAATTTTTTGCGTGGTTTGTGTCGTTTGTCCAAAAACTTAATTTATTCTTAAATGAGTTTTTTAGAAATGAAACAAAAACTACGCGTCCCATCAAAAAGTGATCAGTAACAAATTTGTAGATCTTTTTCGAGTGCGCAATTTTTGTTTCCTCATCTTTTTTCGTATCTTGTATATTATGACCGCGAAATGGAATTTTTGATTTTTCATTGTTATTTTGTGCGATAAAAATTTGAATTTTCGATTTTTCAAGAAAATTAAAAAAAGTCTCATAACAATATTGTAGGGTGTTCAAAAAGAAACATTCTTCTTCTCTTGACTTTTTTCCATATCGTGCGTTGTTTGGCTTAAACTGTTCATTTTCGTTTTTTTTAAATATTGTAAATGCTATAACTACAGTAATGTTTGTTTTATGAAAAAAGTCATCGGGATCAATTGTTTGTCTTTTTGAGTGCTACGAATATCCGCACATCGAAATTTTAAATTTTTAAAAAAGTGGTCTCAAAAATTTTGAAAAAGCGCTCACTTTTTGAATTCTCATCCAAAATGGCTGGCTAACGAACTTGACCTTCATTTTAGGACACTTGAAGAGTTTAAGAAAGCTCAATCCAATCTGTCAATTCTTTCGAAAGTTATCGTGCTAACAAAATAAAAATCTACAGACACATACATACACACATAGAGACAGGCAGACAAATTCGCGAAACCCTATTTTTTGGGTTCAGAATGTCTCAAAACGTGGACATTTGACAAAAACGGAGGGGGTCAAATTTTACACAAATCTAATACTTTCTCTGATGAGAATGTAAACAATCGGTCCAAGTTTCATTTCAACAGTTTTTTAAATAATTAGTTGAATTGTTATCTGTTTCAATTATGATATCATTCAGTTTACAATGCATAATTAACAAATCTTTCACTTAAAAATGTTCTATTTTAGATTAAAATTTTTAAGTGTACATTTTTCATTAAAAGAATTCAAAAATGCAGTTTTAAAGACTTAAAAATGTCAAAATTGGAAGCATTTGAAATCGAAAATGTTGGATAAAACATCTTTTTAGTTTATCAACTGTGAATATAAATTATAATGATTTTTAAAATTGAACGGTGCATTAAGGATTAACAAGGATGGAAACTTTATAAACTATTTAAAATTGTAAAATAACTTCAATTTCATTAATATTTAGACATTTTTGACTGTTCATTTAAAATCAGTAATTGTAAATCAAATATTCAAAACTAAGCAAAAAAACTAAACTTTGAACATTAAAATTTTAATTGTTCTATTTAGACAAAATTAATTTGTAAGTAAAATTGTTGAATTTTGATGCATAATAAATATTGAAGACCTATTATTATTCCTAGAAAAAATTCAAGTAAGTTGAATTTAGTTTCAATATAAAATTTAAAATGATTTCAAATAATTTAAACAAAGTGTCTACATACACCGACAAAATTTGGCTATTCGTACAGAAATTTCGGTGCAAATAGCCTACGGCCTAATTTAAAACAAAATATAGATTTATGCAGGTTTCAAACCAAAAATTTAGAAGATTTTTAAGAATTGTGAAAGGCTTCAAAAGAATAAAAAACTTTTTCTTAAGATTGCTTGGAAAATTGAAAATGACTTTTTATTCAGAAAAATTAATTTGAAGAGAATATTTAAAAAGATTTCTAAAATTTTCAAAAATGAATCTGGAAGATTTTAAGGAAATATTTTTAATTTTGCAGGATTCAAACGAAATTTTAGGAAGAATTCGAATCATTTTGAAAGATGTTTAGAAGGTCTGAAAAAATTAAAAAATTAATTCATAATTTTAGAAAATGTAAAACAACGTGTAGATGTTTCAAGATTTTGAAATAAAATTTTGAAGCTTTAGAAGCATTTTTAAACTATTTAAAATGAAAATATTTTAACTTCTAATTTAAGAAGTGTTCAGTTTATAACAAAAGTGTAATCGTTCAATTTTTAATATTTCTAGCTTAAAATTGCTTAAAATGATTTGAAGCTGAGTTTTTATTACTATATTACTATTTTTAGCTTTAGAAAATCGAGGAAAATATTTTATTGTTAATTATAACTAGTTGTGGAGAAGAACTCGAGGTGAACTTTTAAAATGAATATTTCACAATTTTCATCGTTCATTTAACAATAGTTTTTAGGGTTCAATGTTTTTCCCTTTAACTTTAGGTAAAAGTTGCAACTATTATTTAATCCTAATGCTGTAGGGCTTATTTTATTCCTTAAAAGATTCTCTGCAAATCTCATTGGTACGTTTTTATTGAAAAACTTTTATTTAGGAATGATAAAATCGTTATTTTTGTAAACAATAGGTTTTCATAAATCAAATTTTTAAAATAAAAACGTACCAATGATATTTGCAGAGAATCTTTTAAGGAATAAAATAAGCCATCATTTTGTAAGATACTTAGATTATACGGAGGAAAAAGACTTATTTAAGATATTTAATCAAATCTATTAAAATATTTAATATTTTATATACTAGATACAAATTATTTAGAAAGAAAAGATTTGTATACAAATACTAAGAGGCATAGGAAATTTATATATATAGTTATATATAAAATTGATTATTTTCTATAAAGCAATGATTATTAACTTGTTGTTGCGGTGCAAGCATATGTATGTTTAATACTGAACTTTCACTAAAAGCTTATATATGTATAAAAAAATGTTTCATTCTATAACTTAGGTATTATTTTATTAATTTTACCTACCCGGCCTCTAAGAAGTTCATTAAAACACATAATTTATTTATTTAAATATTTGAAAATCCGAAATCAATTTAAATTAATAAATAAATAAAATAAATATTATATTATATATTATGTAATATAATAAAAAATATTATAAAATTTTCGACTATTTTCTTTTCATTTATATTCAATTGTTCGTTGAGAATTCATATTTTTTAGTAGAAAATTCAACTCCTTCCTTAAGAGTGTAAATCATTTGGTAAAAATTAATTTTTTTCGTTGAAGATTCATCATTTTAATTGAAAATTCATCTCTGATTGAAAATTTAACTACCTTATTGAAAATCAATTTTTCTAACTGAAAATTTAACTATTTTGTTGAATAATCGTTTCTTTTCTTAGAAATTAGTTTTTTAAGACAGAAAATTTTATTCTATTTTTGGTTAAAAATGTATCTTTTTTGGACAAAAATTCAAGTATTCGGTTGATAATTGATCTTTTTTATTTAAAAATTGAACTATTTGGTGAAAATTTTTGGTACCTTTTTGGTATAAAATTCAACTATTTCAGTTGAGGATCCATCATTTTAGTCGAAAATTCATCACATTGGTTGAAAATTGAACTATTTGATTGAACACTCGTTTTTTTTTTTTTTTTATAATTTGTTTAACTTACCATTTAACTATTCAATTTTTTGTTGAAAATTCATCTTTATGTTTTTGTAAAATTCAATTATTGGTTAAAAATGTATCATTTTAAGTTGCTAATTCAACAACTTGGTTGCAAATTCATATATTGTGTTGAAAATTCGTTTTTTTTTTGGAAAATTAATTTTCATGGTTAAATATTCATCTGTTTGGTTGAAAATTCAACCATTCCAGTTAAAGATTCATCATTTTAGTTGAAAATTAATCTGTTTGGTTTAAAATTCAATTATTCCAGTTGAAGATTCATCATTTTAGTTGAAAATTAATCTGTTTGGTTTAAAATTCAATTATTCCAGTTGAAGATTCATCATTTTATTTGAAAATTCATCACTTTGGTTGAAAATTCATAACATAACATAAATACGGACCGTTTTTAAAAAAGTGTACATATTATGAAATAACTAATTAATGAATAAATTTGTATCCAAATAAAGAAAAAGTGCAGTAATCTCAAATCTATACACCTTAAGCTGTCATTTAATCTATTACACATATGTCAAATAATAAAATAATAATAATTAAAATTATTTTTTAGTGTTTGAAACTTTAAAACCATACTTGTTTTTTATATAGATGAAAAGCCTAACTTTCATCCTTATTAATATTATAATTTGTACTCAAAAATATACTTTTAAATTATTTATAAATCGAATTATTTGTCAAACTGTTTCATATTTGGGACATGTTTCATGATAGGTACCCCGTACCTTATCTGATCAAGGATCTAGAATCATTGTGTTTTTTATCACGTACATTGGATAATTGAACCTGCATTGTTGTTTATTTTTTTCATTTATAACAAGTAGGTTTATGTTCATGTCTTTGAAATGTAATTGATGCGTTTTTTGGATCATCTTTACAAGTTATAAATTTATCAACTCTCTTAAAATGAACCAGTGAAATCTCACTGATTTCCAGTGAAATCTCACTGGTTGAGATAGCCAGAAGTGTGTCACTGACAATCAGTGAGCATTCACTGGTTCATTCAGTGAAGTTCCGACACTGGTTTAATCAGTGAGGTTCACTGGTTTCTCAGTACCAGTAGTCACCTGGTCGTACGCCTTGTCGCCTGTCAGCTGTTTAGGTATGGCACTTATCATTCATCGCAATTTTGTGGTAAGAGTTGTAAAAATTAAATTTTAAAAACCTCACTTTATCCTCACAACAATAAATGAAGGCCGGGCTGCAATATAATGGGATATCATATGTTGCGCCTGATTGTGGAAAGACCCGTCGTTATGTTAACGTGTCGCGTTGCTCAAAGTCAAACCCATGGCCAGGGACCTCCCACTATCAAGCGAAAGATATTATATCCCCTGCTTATTGCAGACAGGCACCAAATATTTATAAAACAAACACTTGTACACAATAAGATTCGTTTTCACTCGAGAAATGCCAATGACCTAACCGACGACGCGCGCGTACCAGACGACTGGAGGTTCATGTCTTGCCCGCGTGGAGCGCTATATCACTGGTTCAATCTATCATTTGGCGTAACTGGTAGAATCAGTAGCGCTATTTTAGTTGAATCTCTTACTGGTTCGTCCAGTAAAAGTGGAAAAATCACTAGTTCACCAGTGATAATTCAAAATACTGATTCAACCAGTGACAATTTCACTGGTTCAGTTTAAGAGAGAATGAATTTTGTACAATTTTCACGAGAAGATAAATTATTTTTTCATAAATGGGAGAATCTTTTACATAATGTTCATTAAAAGGACCATTTTTATTTTCTAATAACTTTCTAATTTCGAGAAATCTGTTTTCGATATAACGAACGCAAATTACTGGATCATCGCGGATTGACTTTTGTTTTATATCAACGTCAAGATGAAGAGCATCAGGATTACTGATAATTTTACCAGTTTTAAGTTTATAAACAATTTGATTAATTCTGGCCATTTAATTTCACTTGCCGAAGGAGTAATAAAAACTTTTAAAATCTGTATCCATTATCATGTTTAATTAAATCATCAATTATAGTGGAATTTTCGACTTATTTTGCACTTAAGTTCTGAAGACTTTTAATTTTTCTTAAACAAATATTCATGTTTGATACTACTGATTTTTCTAATTTCGTTTTTGCCATAAATAAAACTCGGGTAGGTTCATACCAAGAGAAAAATTTTTACTTCATCAAAAACTTCTTTATTTGTATCTTATATAACTTCATCGTTTATTTCAAAATAATCAAATTCTAGATCCTCATCAATAGATGAATTATCAAACATTTTAATCTTAGATTTAAGACATTCTGATACATCTCGTGGACTAATTATAAAATCAATTTCGGTTTCATATTTAATTGCTTACGTGGAAAGAAATCTTCGTTAATTTTTATATTATTTTGTTTGTAAAGTGGAGTATCCTTTAAATAATTAATAGCCTCCCAAATTTTACATGGTCTCATTGTCTCATACATATAATGTGAGGAATGATCCAAATGTCATTTTAATTTTATTTGAATAGTAGATAATGCATCTAAATTTCTAGGAAGAATATTGATCATTTCATTAACATCATCTGAAATATTACCTATACTGCCTTTTAATGAAAGATGAGAGTTTTTGGCATAGAGCTTTGATTTGCATAAATGGAAGTCGAGGAGATACTACATGCTCTTCAGCTGGAGATAAACTGCTTATCATTTCAGGAACAGTATGAAATCTTAAATTTTCAGTTTCTGCCATATTAGGTATTTTTCCTAATGAAATGTATAGGTTACAGGCGTTACAAAGAAAATTAGAAGGAACATTAATCATTTGTGACAAACTTATCTATATGATTTAATTCTATTTTTTTTTTTCTAGCAATTTATTTGTATTTAATTTGTGCACAGAATCTAAACAAAATTGATTACAGCATGTACATTAGGGTGGTCCAAAAATGCATTGGAAAATGTTTCTTTCCAATTTTTATGCATAACGCCAGGAAATTTGTTTGAATCCACACAATGAATCCATATTTTTCTGTTGAAAGAAAATTATATTAGAGACGTGGCGCAAACCCAATGAATTAACAGTAATTAATACGTATTTCCCATAAAAAAGATGTTTTTTTAATTTTTATTCAGAAGCGTTAATATTAGGTGAATCGAGTTGAAACTCAACATTTTTTTTCACAATTAATCATAGAATACGAATAAAATATTACGTTTTAAATATCACATAAAATACTACTTTGTACTGGTGATTAGATGTTGAAATAAGTTGTTTCATTTTCCATTTTTTCACCAGTTTTCAATTAGAGTGAGTTAATAGTTAATTAATGTTAACAAACAGAATTTTTTAAACAAGATATTATTATTGTGAATAATATCCTCTTTGAAGAATGCTAGAAATTGTGGGGTTTTCCGAGATTTTCAACTTTTTGTCCACTTTTTACTTGAAGTGAGTTAATATTTAATTGAATTTAGTAAAAATAATTGTTTAAACAAATTATTATTGCTTATAGCTACCTTCTTCTATATTAATACTAAATAGTTTCGGTTTTTTCTGAAAACTAACTATTAGACTCTAACTCAATTAAAGTGAGGTTATAAATAATTCAACCCAACCAAAATAATTATTTATACAATTAATTATTATTTTCTATAAAACACTCTTTGAATGATGCCAGAAATTTGCGGTCTTTGGAATAGGCCAATCTTGGTTCACTTTTCGCTTAGAGTAACTTAATAATCAGTGAAATTTAACAAATCTAGAGAATTCTGGATTCAAAAAATTATTTTGAGGAAAAAAAATAGATTTTCACCAAAAAATATAGACTTGTTTTGCACGCCTAGTATGGTGTCTCAAAAAATGTTTTTTTGTGAATGTTGGTTCAAATTTTGATTTTTTCAAAAAATCATTTACGTTACAATAGAGTACAAACCTAGCACAACTAAGCATAACTTGTTTTTTGTTGTCGAAAAAACAGAATGGCGGTGTTGGTCCTCCATCGTTTTTTTTAAATTCTGGCTCAAATTTTGATTTTTTCGAATAAAATTTTGCGGTACAGTTCATCACAAATGTAGCACAATTCGGCACAACTTTTTTTGTTTGAAAATACAAAATGGCAGTGCTAACTTCTTGGACATTTAAAAAAAGGCACCCCGCTAGTTTCTTCAACTTGCTTTCCATTATAAAAAACTGTTCTAAAAATCACTGTCGTTAAAAGCTGTCTTTCCTTACGTTTTATCAGATTTTCGGGTCTGTAAGCTATCAAATTTTTTCTGGCATATTCGTTTCAGGCTCATTAACGTACAACATTTTGACCTTTAAAATTATCCTTCATTTATTGAGCTACCATTTTTCCTTCAATTACTTTTCCAACGGCAAAGCCAGAGGTCTCTAATTTTCTTGCCGATAGTAGTTTACCTTCTTTTCCAACACTCTGCATTTTTCAGGACGACTAAAACCAGCCTATATTTATTTATATTATATTTTAAAAATCTGTCGAATTTTACGTCGATGGTGGATAGTTTATGAATAGACACTGCAGTGTCTATTCGTACATGAAAAAGAAAGGTTATTCGTACCGAATAATAATTATTAATAACATAATAATAATATAAAACTTAAAAAATTTTTGAATATAATAATAAATAATTTCAACATACCTCGCTTTTCTCTCTTTAATTATTTTATCCAAATGTGTTATTTAAATTAAATGTATATGAATATCAATATCAAAAATAACAAAATGTCAAAAAAGTATCGAAACCAGGGCCGGGAGCGGCGGAGACTGTGTGGAGTAAAGGCTCATGTAGGGGGTAATGTAACCTAGAAAACTCACCCAAAAAACATCAATTCCAAATGCTAGCGCAACGAATGATTATCGAGGGGCAATTTTTTTCCTCTTGGAAGCTTAAATCCATATTTGAGCTGGAAAGTTCCTGCGGATCGTCAACACTTGCGATAAATATGTTAAATTTCCTAAATACTGCATCTCCAAAGCAGCCGAAAAAAAGTAAATATGTCAACAGCGCCGCCTGGTATCACTATTGATCTCTAAAATCGATTTAAATATACTTCTGCTTCCGTTTTCGGTACCGAATAGTAAAATACGCGTTTTTCTTCTGTGCTATCTTTTTTGGTTTTGGCGACGGGCGTGGAGGTGTGATTGAGGTGAAAGGTGGTAAGGGATGTGAGTTTAGTGAAAGGGGTTGTCTGGTAGTCTGTGGAGGGGGGGGGGGGCTGTTTTGTAAGGTTGAAAGGGTTAAGAGGAACGTTGAAAGTAATAATTTGGAGGTTAGTTGCCGAGGACGGAAAAGTGAGAGGGAAGATAGGGGACAGCAGATCGGTAAGGTAGGCCAGCATGTTTGTAGTGAGGAGCCCAGTGGGGTCCAGCAGAGGGCAGCAGCAGGTAGACAACAAAAACCCCGGTGCTGATGATCTCACTGAGGCCGGCGAAACAGGGAGGGGTAAGGGTGATGTCGGAGATAGTATCGATGATGGTGAGGTGCAGTGTACTACGCCAGGGGATTTGGGGTGGGAATAGAAGGAAGGGGGACTAGCTGACAGAAGGACTCGAGGGGCATGAGCAGAGAGAAGAGACGTTGCGGAAAACGTTAAAGAAAAAGTCTCCACCGGAAAGGAATAAGGCAAAAGTGAAAGTCGATCTAGAGAGTCTGGAAAATCTAATTAAAAGGTTTAGAGAGGAAACGAACCGGAGTCTGAATTGCATGCAAAAGCGAGGGGATAAGGTTTGGGAAGGAATGAGGAAATTAAGAGAGAAGTGGGAAGAATCGCATCTGGTGTGGCGGCAAGAAAAAGATAAGGTTTTGAAGCAGTTGTGGGATATCGAGAAAAAGCAATGGATGAGTGAGAAAGAGAGAAAATCTGATATGGAGTAGTTGGAAGAAAGAGTGAGTAAGTCTGAGAATATAAAGAAAGGGGATGAAGGGGTAAGAGAAGGGGAGAGAATAAAAGAAGTGAATGAGAACGTTATCCTAGAAAATGTGAGAATGAAATAAAGATTGAGAGAGTTAGAAAGGAAAATGTAAGTAGAAGAGAAGATGAAACGAAGTAGAAATATAATGATTAGAGGAATGAAAGTGGGGAGTGAATCGGGAAAAGAAGAAGTGGAAAAGTTGATGGGGGAAATTGGGGCGAAAAGGCACGTGGAAGAGGTAAAAGGATGGGAAGGAAGAATGAAGGTAAATCGTGTATATATGGGTAATTCTCCACATAAAGTTCACTTTTGCTTTCTCGTGTAATATCTTTCTGAATATTTATTGAATTGCTCTATAATACTTACAAATTGACAAGTTTGAGAAGGATTTTCGAAACCAAGGGTGATAAAATATAATTTTCCACTGGTACCTTTTGAAGCATGTCTCAAAAATTATTATTTTTTTATATAGATTTTTATTTTATCGCACTTAAAGATAAGATAATCTTGAGTTGAAAAGTTTCCCCCTAATTTTCTTCCTGGAACGTGTAATGACAATATGATGAGTTTTTAACAATTTTTTTTGTTATTTTAACCAGTATTAATGTAATTCTTTAATGAATAAGTCTCTGTATCATATCTGTGTATGAATCGATGGTAACATTTAAAAGATTCACCTTTAAACTAACATAAAACGTGTCAAACTTCAGCGTATTTTTATTATGTGTCATTACACGCTCCAGGTAAATTGGACACTTTTTGGGAAAATATATCAATTGTGCCCTAACACATCTTCAAAGGGAAAATACTTGAAATTGTTAATGAACGAAATATATTAGTATATTGTGTATCAAGAGCGTAAAGAAGGCTATTTTGACGAGTGTGAACTTGCCGCCCAAGCGAAGCGAGGTCGGCAGTCGCACGAGGCAAAATAGCCGTATGCCCTTGATACACACCATACTTTTTGTCCTACCCTTCTTGAAAACAAGCATGTTAAGCCGATAGAGGATGTTTGCTGTGCTTGACAATTTTAGATTATAAGAAAAGAAAGAAATAGCGTACTTTGCAGAAGGAAGACTGTGGGGTCCAGCAATACAATTTTTTAAAAGATAAAGATATTTATGTGTAGCGGACGTGTGTAGTTTTATGTAGCGGACGTAAAGTGTTACGTAGCGGGCGTAAAGTTTCATGTTGGCCCGGCGGCGGAGTGCGCATGTGCGAAGGTCACTGGGCTGGACGCAGCCACATTACGCCTATCTCACGTGCATGCAATGGTGCGTTTTCAAGGGGGGTCGGACAAAAAATGCATTTTGTCATGGAGAAGTTCGAAGGTAAAGCTTAATAATAATTTGGGGCCTCGCTCCATGAGCTGTGATCTGGCTCTAGGCTGCCAGTTTCGACTACGTGATTTTTAGCAATTTTTGAAACATCGAAAAAATTATAACCTTCAAAATGCATTTTGTTCTTCTTAGAACTGATTGTATTTCAAATCTGACATTTTATAGGTTAGGCTTATAAGACTATTGTAATTTACTTTGATATTTTCAGTTTTCATTTATTTTATTCTTATGATCCTTTTATAAAATAATGATAAAACATTAGAACTTTTTAACAAATTTTACGGTACTTCATTTTATAGGTTATATGAGTTTTGCAAAAGTAATATTTATGTGAATTCAGTATTGGTGAACTGAATAAAAAAAGGACAAAAACGTTGGCAAAGAAATAAGAAGACGTACGAAAAAAAATCCGTACTTTAGAGACGTATTCCTCTGTTGTAAGCCCTATTAGACTAAAAGAACGTACTAACATATGTGACATCTTGAATTTTGAAATTCTGCTATAAAATTCGGAATCAGCGACCCGAAAAACTTTAGAATACGCACTTCTATAGAAATCATTCCATGAATCCCAATTCCAAAAGAAAACCGATAACTTTGTAACAAAATTGTTTTAAAAAATTGAAAAAAATATTTTTGAACTCAAATATTTTAATATTTGCTTATTCTAGCACCAGTGAATAGGCATCATACAAAAAAAAAACATTTCAGAATATTTTTGCAAAAAAAGTTGCTTCTATCAAAAGTGACCTTAATACCGAAATATAATACATATAATACATATAATAATATAATATATATATAGTTAAAAGTTTGTCATAAGGACAACTGCAGGATTTCGCCGGGAGCGGGTGCTAATCTGAAAAATTGCACCCGCTCCCAGCAAAATCGCGGTAAAATTTAAGCCGTAACCACGTCTCACGACCGTGAGATGGGTGGTTACAGTCTGCGACGAATTCAATACGATAATCCGGCAAAAGTCTCGTGCACCCTGAGGACACGGAACGATCCAAGGACGACCGCCTTCTGCATTATCCCCGTAAGTGTCTCAGCATTTTGTGACACGCAGGGATGCTTTTCAGGCTATTAACCAGTGAAACCTTGGCACCTCCAAGAGCGCCGATGATCAAGACGATTAGCTTAACAGAATATTCCGGGTATAACTGTCGCAACTCCCTTATAAGGTCTTCATACCTCTCTTTATTTTCTTTCTCCTTGGCTGCGACGTTTTTGTCAGCTGGTACCGAAAATTCGATAACGAACATGGTTCGTGTCTCGAAGTCAAGGAGAACTATGTCAGGCCTCGAGTGCGCAACAGAAACAATTGTCGAGAATATGAAGTTCCAGTATATGCGGCACTTCTCATTTCCGACAATTGTCTCTATTTCTCTAGGAGCGTTTAGCGGAGAGGTATTTGGGCTGATGCCGTAAGAGTGATAGAGATAGTAGTAAAGCACTCTTAGTGCCGCATTGTACCTTTGGATGTAGGTCGTTCCCGCATGAGTTGGACAACTAGATAGTATGTGTCCTAGATGCTCGGGGTGTGCATGACACGCTCTGCAGCTATCATCGGGAATGTCTTGGCTCAAAATGTGGCGACAGTATGCTAGAGTGGAAATGACACCGTCTTGATATGCCAAAATGAAGCCCTCCGTGCCCGACTTCAATCCGGGTGATGTAAGGAAAGCAAACGTTAGCTCATACGACATCGACTGATCTTCCACATTTCTGTGGAAGATGCCGTGCATCCTCTTGTCGAGGAGCTGTTCGCGGAAGTTTTTCTCCGGTGCTTTCTTAATCCGGACCTTCAGAAGTGAGTATTCAAGATGGCTAAGATTTGATGCATTTTGCTCACCCCTGATATTGAAGTCAAGGCCGAGTGTTTCAGCAGCCTCCTCCGCTGCTTTGTACCGAAACGCCCCTTTACCCACTTCTTCGTGTTTCCTAACCATTTTAAGAAGAGGATCTTGTCCATTTGCACCTATATGTGCTGTACCCAGAATAATTCTGTTGTGAAGACATTCAAAATTGAGTATTCCGCGACCACCTAGGCGGCGTGAGATGTAAAGTCGCGGAACAGAAAACTTAAGTTGCATGCTCTTGTTCATGTGCAAAACCTTTCGCGTCCCGATATCAAAAAATCTGAGCGCGTCCTTCGTCCATGGAACCACTCCAAATGAATAGAATACTACCGGGACGGCAAGCATGTTCGTTGCAGATGCTTTGTTTCTCGCCGACGGCTCGGAAGACCAAATCGGCCGGATGAGACGTTTGTATCTGCATCGGAGAGTATCCTTTATAGATGTCACGTCCTGAATGCGGCTCTGTGGCACGCCCAGGTATGTATAGGTCTCTCCAGCGCAAAGGTGTCCTATATCGCTTCTGTCAACGAGCTCAGGATCTTCGGGGATGCCATTAAGTTTTCCTTTCTTCAAATTAACCTTGGCGCATTTCTCTAATCCGAACTCCATTCCAATCTCTTGACTGTGCTCTTTAACCATTTTTAGAGCTAGATGTAGTTTCTCTTGATTTCTAGCATGGATCTTAAGGTCATCCATGTAAAATACATGCGTGACCTTCTGCTTTCGGTTTCCAGGTTTGCCGCAGAGGTACCCTTCAGAATGGCGAAGTACGACAGATAGTGGAAATAATGTGGGGCAAAAGAGGAGAGCGCTCATGGTGTCGCCCTGAAACACACCTCTCTGAAAGGTGATACTGTTAGTGATCACACGATGTTTTCCAGATGAGATAGTAAATCTGGTTTTCCAAAGTGGCATTAATTTCTCTATGCACCTCACAATATGTAGATGAACCTTTAAGCTTTCCAACAGACATGATAAGTCTATGGGAGGTTGAATCGAAAGCTTTCCGGTAATCAATCCAGGCCATCGATAGAAATCGCTGATAGGATGCTGCGTCTTCACAGGCACATATATCGATGAGCAAGTTCCCCCGACATCCTGCTACGCCTTTCTTTGAGCCGCGTTGTTCATACATCTCTCGCCACACAGGTCCAATTGTCCGAACATTCCTACCATTTAGGATAGCTGTGAAGATCTTATATCCCCCCGGAGCGGAATAGTTCTTCATGCCTCTTAATGCGTTTTTCACCTCCACGCCACGGTAGTGATAGGTGGGCATTCCTCCCCAGGTGTTATGAGGACATCGCACAGCTCCTTGAAGCTATTTATGTTCTTTGAGCCTTCTTTAAGTGGATGTTGAACTTCGTAGACTTCTCTCCAAAATGCTTCGACTTCCTTTGGTTTGGGCGGATGGTCGACAGTAACTGGAGGGTCTTGGAAGAGTTTAGATGGGTCAGATAAAAACGGTTGATTTTCTCTTACCCACCTCTCCCTCCGCTCTAGACTTCTCCTAGCGTTAGATAGTACTCGTATTTTGTCAACAATATGCTGCCTGATGGTCAGTACCTTTGACTTGTTGATTGTGTGATGGCGGATTCGCAGTTCGCGCGCGAACTGTCGAACCTTGGCAGTGAAGGTCCTTCCAGATGTTATGTAGTCAACCACACACTTAATGCGGGACGCGTACTGTCTGGCGCAGCCTATCTTTGTGCTGAGTTGATGTATTCGTCTTTTGGTCGTATGATCAACCGTTGGTTCTGTTTTACAGTTTGCATCTGCCAAAGTTCTCGCTGCATTGTACACACCACAATTGATAGTCCAGAGGTCGGATTCTTCGGAAAAATCTCCACGGAGCTCGACATCCAGTTCAGCCAGATCTTTGGGCTTGAGAGAAACCTGAATGTTGATGTTTCTCCGGGTCCTGAAGCATCTTTCTTCCTCTATTGGATGCCTGTTCGCGGTTGTTCTCAGTGTCGCCTCTCTTTCTCTGTTGCCGGCTTGTTTTGGCCGTGGTTGAGTAGGCGCTCCGCTTATATAACCCTTTTTACGGAGGTCCTCGGCATGGTTTCGCAGACGGTTTTGCGAAAAACCCGAGAGCTCTGGGTGTTTCTCGCACCACAGAGTATGGAGTCGTGCCATGTAACCTTTTCGTTCAGGGCCATACTGGCATCATAGCACTCCAGCAGGTCGTCCTTGAGTCGACCCGTCCACTCAAAAGTAATGAGATTCTGCCGGTCAATCGTATTGACTCCGTCTTGATTGGCTCCCCCAACTCTAGGGTAGTCGGCATTGTTGTCCGACCCATTGTCGGGAGCCCTGCGCGTTTGATTGTTTTGAACCGCACTTACTACAACTATGTTTGGTGTTGTCATTGTTGTTCCCACGAGCAGCTAGGGAAAAGGGTTCGTCCATCCTTGTAGAGCCCCGCATGCAACGATAAGGCTGTATACTCTGAGAGGTCTGTGGTGCGAGAAACACCCAGAGCTCTCGAATTTTTCGCAAAAATGTCTGCGAAACCATGCCGACGACCTCCGGAGAAGGGGTTATATAAGCGGAACGCCTACTCAAACGCAGCCAGAACAAGTCGGCAACAAAGAAAGAGAGGCGACACTAAGACCAACCTCGAACAGACATCCAATAGAGGAAGAACGATGCTTTAAGACCTGGAGAAACATCAACATTCAGGTTTCTCCCAAGCCCAAAGAGCTGACGGAACTGGATGATGAGCTTCGTGGAGATTTTTACGAAGAATCCGACCTCTGGACTATCAATTGTAGTGTGTACAATGCAGCGAGAACTTTGGCAGATGCAAACCGTAAAACAAAACCAACGGTTGATCATAACACCAAAAGACGAATGCATCAACTCAGCACAAAGATAGGTTGGGCAAGACAGTACGCGTCCCGCATTCAGTGTGTGATTGACTACATAATATCTGGCAGGACTTTCACTGCCAAGGTTCGACAGTTCGCGCGCGAACTGCGGATCCGTGATCACACAATCAACAAGTCAAAGCTACTGACCATCAGGAAGCATATTGTTGACAGAATACGAGTACTATCTAACGCTAGGAGAAGTCTAGAGCGGAGAGAGAGGTGGGTCAGAGAAAATCAACAGTTTTTGTCTGACCCATCTCGGCTCTTTCAAGACCCTCCAGTTACTGTCGACCATCCGCCCAAACCAGAGGAGGTCGAAGCATTTTGGATAGAATTCTACGAAGTATAACATCCACTTGAAGAAGGCTCAAAGAACATAAATAGCTTCAAGGAGCTGTGCAATGCCCTTATAACAGCTGAGGAGGAATGCCCACCTATCACTACCCAGGAGCTGAAAAACGTATTAAGAGGCATGAAGAACTATTCCGCTCACGGACCAGATGGTATCAAGACCTTTTGGCGGAAGACGTTTCCTTCAACCCACCAGCATCTGGCCCGAATTTTCACCTCATATCTAAAGTCGGAAGAGCCTATTCCGGAGTGGTTGGTGGAAGGGCGCACAGTGCTCCTGCCGAAGACCGGCAACTTAGCTGACCCTAAGAAGTACAGGCCAATAACTTGTCTGAACACACTGTATAAGATCTTTACAGCTATCCTAAATGGTAGGATTGTTCGGACAATTGGACCCGTGTGGCAAGAGATGTACAAACAACGCGGCTCAAAGAAAGGCGTAGCAGGATGTCGGGAGAACTTGCTCATCGATAGATGTGCCTGTAAAGACGCAGCATCCTATCAGCGATTTCTATCGATGGCCTGGATTGATGACCGGAAAGCTTTCGATTCAACCTCCCATAGACTTATCATCTGTCTGTTGGAAAGCTTAAAGGTTCATCCACACAGTGTGAGGTGCATAGAGAGATTAATGCCGCTTTGGAAAACCAGATTTACTATGTCATCTGGAAAACATCGTGTGATCACTAACAGTATCACCTTTCAGAGAGGTGTGTTTCAGGGCGATACCATGAGCCCTCTCCTCTTTTGCCTCACATTATTGCCACTATCTCTCGCACTTCGCCATTCCGAAGGGTACCTCTGCGGCAAACCTGGAAACCGAAAGCAAAGGTCACTCATGTATTTTACATGGATGATCTTAAGATCTATGCTAGAAATCAAGAGAAATTACATCTAGCTCTAAAAATTGTCAAAGAGTACACTCAAGAGATTGGAATGGAGTTCAGGTTAGAGAAATGCGCCAAGGTTAATTTGAAGAAAGGAAAACTTAATGGCATCCCCGAAGATCCTGAGCTCGTTGACAGAAGCGCTATACATATTTGCGCTAAAGAGACCTATACATACCTGGGCGTGCCACAGAGCCGCATTCAGGACGTGACATCTATAAAGGATACTCTCCGATGTCGGCGAGGAACAAAGTATCTGCAACGGACATGCTTGCCGTCCCCGTAGTACTCTATTCATTTGGAGTAGTTCCATGCACGAAGGACGAGCTCAGATCTCTCGATATCGGGCATGCACCTTAAGTCTTCTGTTTCACGACTTTACATCTCACGCCGTCAAGGTGGTCGCGGAATACTGAATCTTGAATGTCTTCACAACAGGATTATTCTGGGTACAGCACATACGGTCGCAAATGGACAAGACCCTCTTCTTAACCCTTGTGTTGCCACCCGGGTACCCATTGGTATACGTGTTGTTAAATAACTTTCTTTCTAATAAAGATAGGCTGAATGCTTCTCGAATCTACATGATTGAACCGATTCTCTATCGAAATTTGCATTGGGGATCGTTCATGTATTACGTAAGAAGTTTTTCTTTTGTTTATATCGTTGTGTCCTTTTCAACTTCACAGCAATTTTATTCTCGTCTTCATTTAAACAAAAGAAAAACGCCTTACGTAATATATGAACGATCCCTTGCACATATTTTTAGAAATTTTTTAGCTTGAAATATTTTGCAATTGAAAAATAAAGCACGGCTGAGACACCCGGGTACCCGGGTACCCAGACAGGAAACCTGAGCCACTAGAGAAATCCTGACCTCGAATTTGGATTCAGCACGCCAAAAACCTTCGGAAAAGTATACTCGGGTTCCTGGTAAAATATTTTTGCCAATTTCTGTCGGCCTGTGTTATCCAACGCGCCGCCAGACACCGCTCATAACGCGTACTTTTTCGTTCGTTTATGGAGGCATCAAAACACGCCATTTTGTGATTGCGTTCTAGGTAGGAATACTAGGAAGGCCTTCCTAGAATATGAATAATTAAATATTGATTGAATACACATAGTTATTTCAAGTTACAATGGACTTTTAACAACAATTTCGTGGGCGGCGTACCAAGGTACCTGGGTGGCAGATGCTGTGAGTTTTTTTGGGTGGCAACACAAGGGTTAAAATGGGTCAGGAAACACGAAGAAGTGGGCAAAGGGGCGTTTCTGTACAAAGCAGCGGAACAGGCTGCTGAAATACTCGGCCTTGACTTCAATATTAGGGATGAGCAAAATGCATCAAATCTTATCCATCTTGAATACTCACTCCTGAAGGCCCGGATTAAGAAACCATAGGAGAAAAACTTCCGGGAACAGCTTCTTGACAAGAGGATGCACAGCATCTGCCATAGAAATGTGGAAGATCAGTCGATGTCGTATGAGCTAACGTTTGCTTTCTTTAGATCACACGGATTGAAGTCGGGCACGGAGGGCTTCATTTTGGCATGTTAAGACGGTGTCATTTTCACTCTAGCATACCGTCGCCACATTTTGTGCCAAGACATTCCCGATGATAGCTGCAGAGCGTGTCATGCACACCCCGAGCTTCTAGGACGCATACTATCTAGTTGTCCAACTCATGCGGTAACGACCTACATCCAAAGGCACAATGCGGCACTAAGGGCCGATTCCACCATCTCTGATTAAATTCATGGTCAGCTAATCATGATTATTTTTTAACGAACGGGTTAATCATGATTATCTTGCGAAGCGTTTCACCATGAATTTTTACCCCCAGGTTAGCTAACCGTATACCCTGTCCGCAATAATGCCTAGTTTCTGTCTATTTCCGTTGAAACGGCGATTCTGATTGGCTGAGTCACGAAACTAGTGTTCGCGTGCCAAATATGCCTCTGACGTCACAAATTACGTGTTGTTCACTTGTTTTGCCGAAGTGCCTCCACAATAATAGAAAAAAGTGATTAAAGTGAAGCGGTGTTCTCTAAAGAAAAAAGTAAAGAAGAAAAATATATTTTTTGAACATGGCGGAAAACTTAGCTGATGTGAGTAAATAATAATATCGCAAATATGTATAGGATTTTTTCGTGTTTAGAAACTTCTTGTGTCCTAACCTCAAAAGTGACATTTGTTTTGTAGGTGAAAAATTCCAGAAAACGAGTAGCAAATTTCTCGAAAACCGAAAAAGAGGTTCTTATACCTATTGTCGACAAGTATAAGAAAATTGTTGAAAATAAAAGAACAGATGCTGTGTGCAGCAAGCAAAAATTGCAGGCTTGGGACAAAATCTGCAATGAATTCAACGCGAAAGGCTTGTCCCCAGAGCATCGTCCTGCTGAGAAACTGAAAGGATTGTGGGATAATTTGAAAAGAAATGCGAGAAAGCATCTCAGTTCCTTACGGCAAGAAACTTTCAAAACAGGTAAAATAAAATTTTCAAAAATTATTGCTCACTTGCATTAACCTGAATTATAAATTCACTTATATTGTTTTCAACAGGTGGTGGAATCAATCCCGTAAAGGACGATCCGTTGGCTAACCAAATAAAAGGAATCATTGGCAACACATCGGAGCCAATGGCTAATTCCTATGACGATGACGCTCTGTCAGGTATTATTGTTTCATTGATCATTAATATATAATTGTCATTGATGAAATTTATTATTCTTTTTCTCTTTTTTAATATTTTCTACAACATTTTCACCTCTTTATTGGTAAGAAATTTCTCCAATTGTACTCGACAACTGAAGGTCTGGATCGAGAAACTCGCCCAACGCTCGAGAAAAAGGTTTCAAAAATTTCTTGTTTGCAGAGTTTTAAAATTTTATTGAGTTTCAATTTTTTTTTACATACCTGGAGGCCAAAAAAGTCTTGTTAATTTTTTTCGGATTTTAATCTATCATTTTTTGAGAGATAATTCCTATTTGATTTACCATTGTTTTTGGAAATTTTTTTTAACACGTTTGCAAATAGGAGGAGAATTATCTGAGGTAAATGAAAACTTTTTAGTGACAAAAATGCATTAGAAAAAAATCCCCAAAACCCAGGAATCGATATTGACAATACAGCGAATTTTTGAAATTTTGGTATTTTGTGAACTTATCTTCATAACTTGTAGTTTAAACATTTTTGTGAGCATGTGTGGGTTTTCTAAAGATATAAATACACTAGAAAAGAAATCCACAAGACCCAGGAATCGAAATTGGCGATACAGCGAATTTTTGAAATGTTTATTTTAGTGTTTCGTGAACTTATCTTTATAACTTGTAGTTTGAACATTTTTGTGAGCATGTGTGGATTTTATAAACATAGAAATACGCTAGAAAAAAAATCGACAAGACCCAGGAATCGAAATTGGAATGACAGCACATTTTATTATTTCGGAATTTTGTATCTAGCAGAATTAATTTTTTTTATTTATAAGTTTAAAATTTTTTGAAATTGCACGAAAAAAGAAAATAATGGGTGAAATTGCATGTGCAAAGAACGATACCTTCTTTCAGTTCGAAAAATAATTGCATCTAAGGAAATCAGGTTCACAGGTATTTTTTTAAATTCAATAAACACCGATTCAGCATTTTTAAAAGTTGCTGTTTTCAATATTAAGATTCCTGGGTCCTGTCGACTTTTTTTCTAGTGTATTTCTATGTTTGAAAATTCCACACAAGTTCGAAAAATGTTAAACTTATAAATAAAAAAAATTAATTCTGTTCGATACAAAATTCCGAAATAAAAAAATTTGCTGTCATTCCAATTTCGATTCCTGGGTCTTGTGGATTTTTTTTCTAGTGTATTTCTATGTTTAACCCTTAATGACACACCTCCAAATAATCACGTAGATGACACATGGGGGCCGTTGGACCCCAGCTCGGAAAACATGCAATAATTCTGAAAGTTATTAACATTTCGATCTGAAATTTTTTTTCCATATATTTAGAACCTTTCTTTATTGTAATAATTGCCCATAGTTGCAGGATTTTTATTTGTTGATCGCGAAAAAAATGATTGAAAAAAACAATTTATCGATTTTTCATAGAACCTTGAAAAAGGTCTGGGGTCTTCTGGACCCCCGCTGTCATTTAAGGGTTAAAAACCCCACACATGCTCAGCAAAATGTTTAAACTACAAGTTATAAAGATAAGTTCATGAAATACCAAAATTTAAAAATTCGCTCTATTGCCAATTTCGATTCCTGGGTCTTGTCGATTTTTTCTAGTGTAGTTCTATGTTTTAAAAAACCCACACAAGCTCAGAATAATGTTTGAAGTACAAGTCATAAAGATAAGTTCATAAAATACCATAATCAAAATTTTTTAAATTCGCTGAATTGCCAATTTCGATTTCTGGGTCTTGTGGATTTTTTTTCGCGTATTTCTATGTTTGAAAAACCCACAGATGCTCACAAAAATGTTTCAACTACATGTTATGAAGATAAGTTCATAAAATACCAAAATCAAAAATGTTAAAATTCGCTGTTTTGCCAATTTTGATTCCTGGGTCTTGTGAATTTGTTTTTCTAGTGTATTTCTATGTTCAAAAAACCCATACATGCTCACAAAAATGTTTCAACTACATGTTATGAAGATAAGTTCACAAAATACCAAAATCAAAATTTTAAAAATTCGCTGTATTGCCAATTTGCAAACGTGGTAAAAGAATTTCCGAAAACAATGGTAAATTAAATAGGAATTATCTCTCAGAAAATGATAGATTAAAATCCGAAAAAAATTGAGAAGACTTTTTTGACCTCCAGGTATATGAAAAAAAATTGAAACTCAATAAAATTCTAGAACTCTGCAAACAAGAAATTTTTGAAACCTTTCTTTCGAGCGCGGGTAACCAAGCTGCATGTCGCTTGATTCCAAATTAATTATACTTTTTTGTAGAGAATGATGAGACGGAACTTTTTTCTATTTTCTGTTTTTTGTTATCAAAAGAGTAAAAAAAGTTCGTCCCTAAATTCAATGACTTACCTACAAGCTGAAGAAAACCCAGAAAATTGCCTATTGCTTAATAATACTTAATTTCAAACAGAAACCGATCGCTAACCTCGATTTTTTAGTTTCGCCGACAAAAAGTATCGATATTTACTCTAATTTTAACTGAATCGATCTGAAAATTTCCACACATATTCCTTTAATAATGAGGAACAAACGTCTCACTGAAAGTTCTTTCAACTCTTCAGTTCCCTCGACAAATTTTGTCGGCCAAACTAAAAAAAACGGGGTTGCCGATCAGTTTCAATTTGCAATTTCATATTATAATTAAGCAATAGACAATTTTCAGTTTTTTCTTCAGCTTTTAGGTATGGCTGGAGTATATTTTGTATACACATGAAAGTTTAAAACAATTCCGATAATATTTACCCAACTTACGACGATTTATTTCTTAAATATATATATTCTATATTCAAATATTATATATATTCCTATATTCAAAATATATGCCTATATTCAAAACGGATCAATTTTGTGACTTTTATCATTTCCGCCCTCCGAGCTGGATTAGTTTCTGGATGCAGACCCTCAATTCTTGAGTAAAATTGAAAAAAAATTTTACCAATAAAGAAGTAACAATATTGTAGAAACTTTTGAAATAGGAAAAAAGAATAATATATTTTTAAAATCAAGAAGATAAAGGTTTCTACATAAAATCGTTCATTTTTTTTCATTTTTTTAATACATGAAAAATATTTTCTGTAAAATCGTGACTTTTTCATTGTTCGTAATATTAAAAAAATGCTAGTCAAACAGCTAGAAGTATTTTTCGTATAACTTTTTTTGCACGTGCGAAGTTTTATTTAATCATTCTTTTACATTCTTTTAATCATTCTTTTACATCATTTTACAGTAAATGATGATGACGGTACTGACAAATTAAATCCATCGGTCGAAGTATTGGTGATGGAAGTAGAGGTTGGAAATTTGATTCAAATATCAACCGACGTTAATGAAAATGAGGTGGGCTTCATTGCTTTAATTCTGTAGTTGTGATACTGTATTAGCTTCTTTTATAATCCTTTTGATTCCTTGCAGGTAATAATCAGCGAAGGCGAGGAGCAGGATAAAGATTGGTCGCATTGGAATCCAAGGATGCTGAAGATGAAGAAGAATCCCATACTGCATCTCACGTCTACATTTCAAGATGCAGAACTATCAGCACACACTTCCGCAAAAACTCCACAGAAAAAAGAGGTGAACCGTTTAAATGACATCAAGCTGAAATGGAGGGGCAAAAAGTCGTTTTCCAACAGACGTCCCAGAAAGAGCTCTGAAGACAGTAATGCCTTAGCTCAAGCAAAAATTAATTATATAGAAGCATTGAAAAAGAAGCTCTCAAAAAATCCGCAGTGGAAAAGGAGGTACTGCGTAAGAAACTCATGACACAGGATTTAAAAATGGAACTCCTCCGTAAACAAATAGGAAATCATTAATATCCCCGTATATTGCGCGCTGCAATACATTTTTGTAGTTCAGATTTTTAAGTAATATCTTCTGTTTTTGTATGTTAACGTAACTAATCTAGTGGCTGTGCGGTGATGCGATGAAATAGTGTTCGAAGTTTCTCACTGCTTCTTATTTAGTTTCCCAAATTTTCAACTCGATATCGCGTTTCGTGTGCATGTAATTTGGGTTTAAAAACTTTTTTTTAAAGAATTTGAGTTTACGCCCATATGGTCTTACAGAGAGGGAGAAAATTATATTTCATATTGCAGGTGCAAGATTTTATACAAGATTTTATATTTTGTACAACTTTATTGTCATTTCTAGCAAATAAACATTTATTCTGGTTTCATATACTTGAAATGCATACTGTTTTATGAACCTCAACTTGTATCTCCATAGCTTGTAGGCAGAAGAAATGGGGTGGGCCAAAATAGCCCACAATTATGAGATTCTTTGGTAGTTTAATAATTGGTAATTGAATTGTTCACTGCAAAGTTTCTTTGTAGCATCAGGAATCATTGACAGCCGATTCAAGGGCTCCTTTTAAACATCAATCACGGCAGCAAACTAAAAAAAAGTTGCTTGTACAAATTGCTATTATAAAGAAATGTATGCAAATGGAAGTGGTGTTTACCTTTCAAAATAATGAAGAAGGAGTGCGCGTGTATCTCCGTCATCGAGTTCCGCATCTCCGCGATTGTGCAGTTGTTCATTCAGAATAACATCCCACTGTATGTTTAGAAGTGGATCATCAGGGGGCATTGGTTCATCAGCCACGCGTGCTTCATTATGTAAAACGGCTGTTGCTACTATCACCGGTAGGACGTGATCAACTGAAAAGCGCATTCCTGCCGCTAAACAGGGAAATCTGCGCTTCCGAAGCCCAAACGTTCGTTCGATGGTATTCCGAGTTCTAATTTGGGACTCGTTAAACAATATTTCAGCGGGGGTTTGTGGATTTTGTATCGGTGTTGTGAGGTATGGCTTTAATGCGTAACCTCCATCTGCCAATATTATTCCATCAGCAAACACTCCAGCTTCCAAACGAGCATGTAGCCTAGAATTTCTGAAGATGGTCGAATCGTGAGTAGATCCAGGCCAACGTGCCACGACACTTACAGAAAAATTATGGTGTCACCTCAAAAATTCGAATAAATGATTTCTTACCAAAAGATTGAACTTTAACGTGTGTACAATCTAATGCCGAAATAACTCGCGGAAAAAGAGCTATGGCATAAAAGTCCACTTGTGCAGCTGCTCTCTTTTCTGCCGTGATAGGTTATTTTATATCACGACGAGCTAACGTAGCAATAGCTGCAGTGACACGATGTACAATTCTGTGAGCACTGGTTTTACTCACTCCAGAAAAGTCTCCAGCAGAAATTAAAAACGAACCAGTGGCATAGTAACGCAGAGCAAGGAGAAGTTGTATCCTAGGTTGAATTGCATGGTTTCTGAAATAAAGTGGCAAATTTACATTTGGCATGCTAACAAAAATATGCAACAATACAAGACGACCACGGTGAGCCTGAAGCAACATTAATCGAAAGATCTTCGAAGTTACATGAAACTTATTGGATACTGTACTGCAATTCAAAATCAATAAAAATTATTATTTATTACATACAAAATAAAGTTTTCATTGCTATTAGAACTTCACGCAAACAACTTTTTGTTTTTTTCGCTACGCCCTATTACGAATACTATATAATAATAAAATTCCGCAACACAAATTCTTATAATATCTTCTTTAGGTAACAGTTCCTTGAGGCACACCGTGCAGTACATTTTATTGCATTTGATGGGTTGACGATTATGTAAAAGTCAAGATACTGGATTTCTTTTTAAATGATTTCATAAAGAAAACAACTGCAATTCTATAATAAGTTCATATACCATTTTTTAGATAATTACCGTTGTGTAGCGTGTTGCAAATCCTGTTCAATTTCGAGCAGCAGCTCTTCTACACTGTTCTTTGATAATCGAAATCGCATGATGAAATCCAAATCATCCAATGTTTCGAAATAATTGATGCGTTCCTTAATTACTCGTGGTCTTCTCTCAATTTCGATATTATTTTCATCATCAGATGAAGTTAAAATATCATCAAAAATTGGATCCATATTTCACACGATATACTGTCGCACTGCACTTTAACTGAACTTTTAGGTTATGTCGAACCTAACCGAACGCTAACCGCCCAAAAATGGTCGATTAAGTTAAACGGCGATCAATCTACTTTAATAATGCTTTAAAAGATGGTGGAACGCAATGTACTGGTTAAATAAAGTTGATCAAGGATTAAAATTTAATCATAGTTGGTGGAATCGGCCCTAAGAGTGCTTTATTACCATCTCTGTAACTCTTACGGCATTAGCCCAAATATATCTCTGCTAAACGCTCCTAGAGAAATAGGGTCAATTGTCGAAAATGAGAAGTGCCACATATACTGGAACTTCATACTCTCGACAATTATTTCTGTTGCCCACTCAAAGGCCTGACATAGTTCTCCTTGACTTCGAGAAACGAACCATGTTCGTTATGGAATTTTCAGCACCAGCTGACAAAAACGTCGCAGCCAAGGAGAAAGAAAAGAAAGAGAGGTATAAAGACCTTGTAAGGGAGTTGCGACGGTTATACCCGGAATATTCTGTTAAGCTAATCGTTTTGAACATCGGCGCTCTTGGAGGGTTTCACTGGTTAATAGCCTGAAAAGCATCCCTGCGTGTCAAGAAAATTCTGAGACAAATGCGGGGAAAATGCAGAAGGCGGTTTTCCTTGGGTCGCTTCGTGTCCTCAGAGTGCACGAGACTTTTGCCGGATCATCGTATTGAGTTCGTCGCAGACTGTAACCACCTATCTCACGCTCGTGAGACGCGATTACAGCTGAAATTTTACCGCGATTTCGCTGGGAGCGGGTGCAATTTTTGCAGATTAGCACCCGTTCCCGGCGAAATCCTGCGGTTGTCCTTATGACAAACTTTTAATTATATATATAATACATGCATATACTACCTTAATACAGTTGATATCTTGAGAAAAAAGAAAGCTTTAAAGGGGAGGGAAGAAAGGATAGAGGAGGATATGACGTGAAATTAAAGAGGAAGAGACTGGATGATGAAACAGAGCATGGAGTGAAAGAGTGAAAGGGAACACGGCATGGATAGGGAAAGACTGGATGTGGATAAATGGGAATGTGTGGATATGGGATGATGAGATGTAAAAATTGAGTGAAGTGTATAGGGGCGGTGGGCATGGCAACGAGGGGAAGAAGCGGAGACTAGGGATAGAAGGGAGGGGGTAATGGGAACAGTAGAGGGTGAAAGGAAAGAAGGCGGAGTGACTGGGTTTCCACAAAAGTAGAGAGGGGACGTAAAGACGAAAGAAGGGAGAAAGGAAAGAAGAAAGAAGTGAGAGTAGCGTTTTGGAACGTATCAGGACTAATGAATAAAGATGAAGGATTCTGGGAAGAGGTGAAGAAATGGGATGTAGTGATCTTGAGTGAAACCTGGGTAGATGAGAATGATTGGAGGAGAGTGATGAGGAAAGTCCCCAGGGATATATGTGGCAGATGCAAGAGGTAAAGAAAGAGAAGGTAAAGGGAAGACAGAAAGGGGGTATGGTGTCAGGAGTGAGGAATGAATTGGTGGGAGAAAAGAAAATAGAAATGGGATTTGAGGAAACAGATAGAATAATGACGAGAATGGTCAAGATAGGAAGAAGAAAGGTGAGGATAGTTTGCATTTGCAGGAGAAGGGGAGAAGAAGAAGGTTGGAGTGTGATTAGGAAATGGGTGGCGAAAAAGGATGATGAATTAGTGTTGAAAGGAGGTGATCTGAATGCTTGGACAGGGGAGCAGGGAGGTGAAATAAGGGATGAAGAGAGTGAGACTCTGTTGGAAATTCTAGGAGAAACAGGATGGTTCATTTGTAATCGGAACTCGGTAGGGGATGAGGAAGGCGAGGTTATGTTTGCAGGAAAAGGGGAAACAGTGATAGACTACATTCTGGCCGAGGAAAGGATAAGGAGGCTGTTGGAAAGAATGGAAGTAGAGAAAGAAATAGAGTCACAACACTTCCCGGTCATTGCAACGTTGAAATGCGCGAATTGGAGAAGAAAGGGAAGGAAGAAGGCGGGAGCGACAGGGTTTTCATTTATTGGATCCTTTATTCAAATTCATCGACGTTTCGAAAACATATACGAGGAGTAAAATAGGAAAGTTGGAAAGCAAAAATATAAATAAAAATATAAAAATGGGGACTAGATAACCTAAGAGAATATATGGAAAGAACGGAAGAAGGGAATGTGGTGAGTGAAGATGGTGGAGGCGTGGATGAGATGTTGTGTAAGATGAGGGGAAGGGTAGAGAAGATAGTGGAAGAAATTAGGTCGAGTGAGAAAGAAAGAAGAGGGAAGAGAGGATGGTGGAATGTGTAATGTGTAGAGAGTAAAGAGCGTATGAAGTTATCGTTGAAAAATTGGAGAAGATGAGAGATATACAGAAAGTAGTACAATAAATGAAAAAGGGAACACGATGAATTACTGGATGTGAAACGACAGGAGGAGAAGGTGAGGTACATGGAGGAGGTAGAGAAAGCAATAAAGCAAGGAAGAGAATGGGAGGTGATCAGTAGAGAAAGGAGGGGATGGAAAGGAATCCATGAAAAAATATGAATCGATAAATGGACGGTATATTTCAAGAAATTGCTAGGAGGGGTGGATAGCAAGGTGATGGGGGAAGGTAGAAAGATCAAGGAGGGAGGAATGGAAGGCGGCAATGAGGTGACCAGAGAGGAGGTGAATGAAGCAATTGAGAAGTTAAAAAGAAACAAGGCGACAGGAGAGGATGTGATGGAGAATGAAGTGTTGAAATTTGGCGGAAAAAGAGTTAGAGAAGAGATTTGGGAAATATGTATAGAGTATGGAGAGGGAAAGGATGGCAAAAGGAGTGGAGAAGAGATTTGGTAGTTCCTTTATTAAATAAAGGAGTGGATAGAAATGTGGAAGATTATAGAGGAATCACTCTCATGCCAGTAACGTATAAAATTTACGCCAGAGTGCTTAGGAGGAGATTAGAAGAACAGGTAGAAGAGAAAGGAAGTATTTTACACAATCAAACAGGATTCAGGAAGGGGATGGGGAGAGTGGATAAAATTTTCGTTCTAAATTATCTAGTCAACAGGAACCTGGGACAGAAAAAAGGAGAACTGGTCGCACTCTTCGTAGATTTTAAGGCAGCTATCGACTCGGTGAATAGTAAAGTTTTGTGGAAGGCAATGAAAGAAAGGGAGGTGGACGAAGAGCTGATTGAGAAGATAGAAGAGGTCTTTACGGAGACGAAGACAAGATTCGAGTTCCACCCCTCTTCTCAGGTCCAGAGGCTTGGGGGGTGGTCGCTGTCGTGAAGTTGAATGAGTAGAGGTTGGTGGTGGTGTTAAATTCCCATCTGGCAAATGAGCAGTTTTCCCCTACTTGGACAGGCCTGGTTTAGCATATTGTTAGCAGACCTAGAGGAGAAAATGGAAAAGAAAAGTAAAGGTGGTACAGTTCTAAGAAATAAGAGAATATACTCGTTAGCGTACGCGGACGATGTGGTGCTTCTGGCAGAGAAAGAAAGTGGAATGAACTTGCTAATAAAAGGATTCAAAGAGTATGTGAGAGAGAAAGACCTGAAAGTTAATGTGACGAAGACAAAGATAGCATATTTTAGGAAGAGAAAGAATGAAGTAAAGTATGTATGGAAGATAAATGGGGAAATCGTGGAAATGGTAGAGAAATTTTGTTATTTAGGATTCTGGTTCGAAGCGGGTGGTGGGAATGATCTTCAGGTGAAAAAAGGATGGAAAATGCGAGTAAGGTGATGGGTCAAGTGTGGGAGATTGGAAACATAAGATTCAAAGAGGACTGGAAGATGAGAGTATGGCTGTTTGATTCACTGGTATGGTCAGTGATGTGTTATGGACTGGAAATTTGGGGGTGAAAGGAATACAAAAAGGTAGAAAACATGCAAGAGATATTTCTGAGATGAGTGATGGGAGTGAGCTGGACCTGCTCAGGTTATGTGTTGAGAGGAGAACACGAAGAAAGAAATTTGGTGATAAGGCAGAGGAAAAGGGTCTGGAATTTCGAAGAGAAACTTAAGAGTGGTAAGGGTAGTAAATTTGCACAAGTATGCCTGCAGGAAATACTAAATAGAGAGAGGAGAGGTAACACGGGGCATTTAAGATGGGAGGAGGAGAGATGGCAAGTTAGAAGGGAATGGAGAATGTGTGTCGAGGGGAGGGAGTGGCATGTAGTAGAGGGGGAAATGAGTCAGAAGCAGGAAGAGAAGAGGTGGAAAAATATTATGGAGTCAAAATATAATAAATGGTATAGATTCGTCAAGATGGAAGGGGTCCCAGAATACCTAGAGAAATTGAAAAAGGAGTGCAGGTGGTCCAGGAAGATACGTTTTCGAATGGGAAAAGGCATGAATGAGTGTAAATATTGGATGAGTGAAGAAATTAAAATGTGTAGGGTATGTGGGTATGAAAGTGAATCGTGGGAGCACGTGTTGGAAAGATGTACAGGGGAAGAGGAAGGGGGAAAGAGTGTGGCAGATAAAGTTAGGTGGATACTGAGCGGTTGTGGACAAGGGGAAAAGTGGGTGAAGAGCTTAGAAGAGAAAAGTGAAGAGAGAATGCATGGGGGAGGAGAAAACAAAAATTGAAATATGTATAAGGAAAATTAGTGTTGCGTGACTTGGAAAAGCTTGAAGAGTTGGTAAGAGGATATGGTAACCCTGGAAGCTCTCGCGCACTTGCTAGGTAATAGTTAATAGCTAGTAAGATAATATTTAAGAACTTTTAACTAAGAAGAAGGCGAAGTGATTATAGGTTAAGATAAGCATAGGGCATAGTGGTTAAGTGAAATTGTACAAGATGTAAAGGGAGCGGAGCCCTCAAACCCGTAAAAGGGAGAGTAATAAAATACAATTTAAATATACTTCTGACGCAATATTCAAAATAGAAAAGATGTTGGAAAGCAACGTTATTTGTCTGAGTGATATAATTTATAAAAATATAATGTTAAAGATGGTAAAAATGCCGTACTTCAGACCAAAAGAATTCATTTGTTGGATCCTTTATTCCAATTCATCGAAGTTTCGAAAACATATAGTTTGCCTCATCAGGATGAAGTTATTGAATAAAGAAGTTTACAAACATCATCATCAAGTATAAAACAGTTCTAAATTCTCATTTTTCTATAAAAAATTGTGGAAAAAATTGATATAACAAATTTTTTAATATAAGTGTAAGTTAATCTCACTTTTTTCACTTTTGTGTTACACTTATATTACAAAAATTTTTACATAAATTTTTTCCACAATTTTGTATAGAAAAATAAGAAAGGAGAATTTGGAATTGTTTTATACTTGATGATGATGTTTGTAATAACTTTATCCTGATGAGGAAAACTATATGTTTTCGAAACGTCGATGAATTGGAATAAAGGATCCAACAAATGAATTCTTTTGGTCTGAAGTATGTCATTTTTACCATCTTTAAGATTATATTTTTACAAAATAGAAAAATTATTCCAACAGACATATAAGTGATAATTTTTATAAAGTTGTAATAAATTGTTAAAAACTATAACAAATGTATGTTATTCAAAAATATATTTTTATAAAAACACTAAGAAAAGGAAAAATACGTTGAATGTAAAATAACGGCTCAAAAAATTCCGAAGTCAAATTTAACATATACCCCCTGACTTTTCGAGGGAGTTTCCTGGCTGGGGGTTGATATTATAACATCAACCTAAAACACTCCTGAATGAAAAACTTTCCGACTTCAAATGAAAAAACTCCGTGAATATTTGTCATTCTTATAAATGGGAACGTGAACAATTTTTAAAATTAATAGAAGTTTATACCCTTAGGAGTTTTTGAGGGAAACAGGACCATTTTCGAAAATAATCGAACTGGTTGCCTCTCCGATTTTTTGAGGTGGTCAAAAATTTTTTCGGGTGCTAGAATGACTATCCCTTGCCTGAGCAAGGGATAGTCATTCTAACATCCCCTTAAACCCACCCACGCAGTAAGATTCGCTTCTATAACGTACCACTAAATTCTATACAGCTGGAAAGATTCGGCGAATATTTTCTCTCCTTATCCTTGGGAGAAAGAACAATTTCTGTGATTATTCTAAGTTATTGACTCTCTGATTTTTGAGGTGGTTCTCAGGCTATTGATTGTCATTTTAGCACCCCCTCTAAACCCACCCATGCAGTAAAACTAAATTCTCTACAGCTGGAAAGATTCAGTAAATATTTTCCATTCTTATACTTCGGAAAAATGAGACTATTTCGAAAAAGTCGATTTTATTGTTCCTATGATTTTTTGAGATTGTTCTCAGGCTATGGATTGTCATTCTAACACCCCACCTCAACCCAACCATGCAGTAGAACTAAATTCTATAAAGCTGGCAAGATTCGGTGAATATTTTCCCTTCACATTCTTCGGAAAAATCAAAGTGATTGCTCCTCTGATTTTTTGAGGTGATTCTCAGGCTATGGATTCTCATTTTAGCACCCCTTTATACCAACCCACCCGCAGTAAAACTGAATTTGCTAGCGCTCGAAAGATTCGGCAATAATTTTCCATTCTTATCCTTAGCAAAAATGACAATTTGTCGGAAAAGTCGATGTTATTGCTCCTCCGATTTTTTTATGTGGTCCACAGGCTATGGATTGTCATTCTGATACCCCCCCCCCACCCCGAACCCACCCACGCCATAAAACTCAATGCTGTTGAGCTGGAATGGTTAAGTCAATAAATAGTGTCATTTTTCCAAAGTATAAGAATAGAAAATATTCCCTGAATCTTTCCAGCTCTAGAGAATTTATTTTTACTAAGTGGGTGGGTTCGCGGGGATGCATAAATGGCAATCCATAGCCTGAAAACTACCTCAAAAAATCAGAGGAGTAATAACTATGATTTTTCCGAAAAATTGTCATTTTTCCGAAGGATATTAGGAGTAAATATTCACCGAATCCTCCCTGCTCTATAGAATTTAGTTCTACTGCATGGGTGGGTTGAGGAGGGAGTGGGATATTAGAATGACAATTCATAGCCTAAGGACTATCTCAAAAAATCATAGGAGCCATAAAATCGACTTTTCCGAAATAGTGTCATTCTTCTGAAGTATGAGAAAGGAAAATATTAACTGAATCTTTCCAGCCCTAGAGAATTTAGTTTTACTGCGTGGGTGGATTCAGGGGTGGTGCTAAAATGACAATCCATAGCCTAAGAACCACCTCAAAAAATCAGAGGAGCAATTACTTTGATTTTTCCGAAAAATTCTCATTTTTTGGAAGGATATGAAGGGAAAATATTCACCGAATCTTTCCAGCTCTATAGAATTTAGTTCTACTGCGTGGTTGGGTTGCGGAGTGGCGGGGGGTATTACAATGATAATCCATAGCACCACCTGAAAAAATCAGAGGAGCAATAACATCGACTTTTCTGACAAATTGTAATTTTCCCGAAGTATAGGAAAAGAAAATTATTACCGAATCTTTCCAGCTCTAGAGAATTTAGTTTTACTGCGTGGGTTGATTTAAGAGGTGTGTTAGAATGACAATTCATAGCCTGAGAACCATTTCAAAGAATCATAGGAGCAATAAAATCGACTTTTTTGAAATACTGTCATTTTTCCGGACTATGAGAATGGAAAATATTCACTGAATCATTCCAGCCTTAGAGAATTTAGATTTACTGCGTGAGGGGGTTCAGAGCGCTGCTAAAATGACAATCCATAACCTGAGGACCACCTCAAAAAATCAGAGAGACAATAACTTTGAATATTCTCAGCAATTGTTCTTTCTCCCAAGGATAAGAAGAAAAATATTCACCAAATCTTTCCAGCTATATATAATAAATTAGTTGTACTGCGTGGGTGGGTTCAGGGGGGGGGGTGTTAGAATGACCAACCATGATCTGAGGACCACTTCGAAAAATCAGAGGCCAATGAAAATGATTATTTGGGAATTTTTCTCCATTTCCAAACGGTAAGATGGATGAATATTCCGCGAATCTTTTCAGCTGTATAGAATTTAGTGTTACTTTATAGAAGCGAACCTGACCGCGTGGATGGGTTCAAGGGGATGATAGAATGACTATCCCTTGCTCATGCAAGGGATAGTCCTTCTAACACCCGAAAAAATGTGACGATTTATGACTACCTCAAAAAATCGGAGAGGCAACCAGTTCGATTATTTTCGAAAATGGTCCTGTTTCGCTTACTTATAAGATTGATAAATATTCACGACGTTATTCAGGTGAATTCGGAAAGGTTTTAATTCAGGGGTGTTCTTAGTGTGATGTTATAATATCAACCCTTAGTCAGGAAACTCCCTCGAAAAGTCAGCGGGGTATCTGTAAAATTTTTCCTTCGTTTAGCGTTTTTATAAACATATTTTTTAATAAGATAAATTTTGTATGGTTTTTAATAATCTATTACAACTTTAGAAAAATTATCACTTCTATGTCTAATGGAATCATTTTTCTATTTTGAATATTGCGCCAGAAGTCCATTTAAATCGATTTTAGAGATCAATAGTGAGACCAGGCGGCGCTGTTGACATAGTTTCTGTTTACTTTTTTTTGGCTGCTTTGGAGATGCAGTATTTAACAAATTTAACATATTTATCGCAAGTGTTGACGATCCGCAGGGACTTTCCGCCTCACATATGGATTTGAGCTTCCAAGAGGAAAAAAAAGCCCCCCGATAATCATTCTTTGCGGCAGCATTTGGAATTGATTTTTTCAGGTGAGTTTTCTAGGTTACATTACCACCTACATGAGCCTTGAGGTGTACTCGACACCCGGAAATTCAGAAGCAAGGTGTCCAGCAACCTTGAGAACCTTGAAAGGCTGGATTTCTCTTATGAAAGAAAGATCTCGTTCAGAAGAAACCTTGCTACTGAAAAGTTTCTTATTTATCAAGATATAATTCATCTTTTACTCATTACAGAATAAATAAAGAGATTTCTAGACATTTTTTGTAGACTTTACAAATTATTTTATAGATTACAATGAACAGACTTTATACGCTCTCAAGATTGAGTCAATCATGGGATACTTTGGCCCAGAGTTGGCGCAATAGTCGGTCCAAACCAAACTTAGTAACCAATGTTAAAAAAATGTTCGGCAAATAAAGTTGGTCCATACTTATTATTTCGGTATTTCGATCAAACTTTGACAAAGTTGAATCAACATTGGGTCGACACAAGACTATTATAAATACGAAAAATGGCCTAATTCTGGCTACTAATGTATACTTAGAAATGTTGGTCGAAAACTCGCACAATGTTGCGAATTTCCTATCGGCCCAATGACGTGCCAACATTGCTAAGCATCGGCCGAGATTCCGAATCGATAACTATGGACTGACTCTATTTACCAACCGTCGTCCCAATATCGGCTCCCAAGATTGAATCCACTACGGGCAACTTTGGCCCAGATTTGACCCAATAGTCGAACCAACTATTGTAGCCATATAATTGACGCAATTCGTTACAAAATTAACCAAATTTCTTACGGTGGAACCATGACATTCTGACCCTTGAACAAGCCTGACCATTGACCATTTCCTCGCGGGATTATAAGTATTTTCTCATATTTTCTATAGAAACATATTTATTTAACGAATTTAAGGCATTTGACAGTCTGGCACGTGCCCAGTTATTATATATCATTATATTCGGCGGCTTTATAATTAGAAAAATGAATATATTGTGCTGATATTTTGGGAAATTGTTCAAAAAATATAAGGGCAGGTTTGTCTGGCCCATTTGAGAAATTTTATTATTTCTATTTCAGCTAAGGCTCCAAAGCCTTGTTCTCAGCCGCATTCCAAATTAAAACGAAGTGGCCTTAAATACATTGAACCATTTGCCAAAATTTCAACACAATATTTACACTTTTCAAATTGTAAACCCGCCGAATGTTAACCATATAATTGGTCACGTGACACTCTGTTACATGCCCTTAAGGATTTCAAGAAATTGTGTATTACATTTCGTTCTCTCCCACGTCAATGCTCCTGTAAATAATTTTGCACTGTAGAAACTAGAGATCTTTTCTTATGGTATCATTTTTTTCGTGTCCTGTTTTTGAATATGATAACTTCATGCTGTTATTTTAAATGTAAAACAAAGGAATCTGGGTTCCCACCAGTGGTTCCATTTTAGTACACGGAAAAAATTTATCCGTGAAGAAGTCACGAACTTGTAGCTAGGTCTCGGATACGAGATAAAAAAATGAAACATTAAATCCTTATTTCTATGAGAAATATATGGATAAATTTCGAAGTTTCTTACGAACAGTTCGAATTTCCTACGAACAGTTCCTGAAAATTTCAGACTGAAATAAAAAGAGGAAAAATTTTATTTGTGCGATTTAATTTTATATTAATTTATAAATTCGCAACTCAGAAGATTCGAACCTCAAAGACTGCTGACTCACCAGTTTCTAAACATAAACCAGGAGTGCGTAAACACGCGCAGCCATCGAGGCCAAACACAATAGGTATTATAAAACTTCTAGCCACTCATCCGACGAGCTCGAGGCACACATACGAGCGCACACACGCACCGCGCGTTTGGGAGAGTGTGTGTGTGGGCCACGTAAGGGGAACCTAGTTTCGAGTACCCAGATTTGTCAGGCAAGCTCTTGAGTGCTCTGAGAATCTTTTCCCAATCACTCGTAATATTTTTGTAATTATTCACGTAAAAAAAAGTGATGAACCGTTTTAGAATTTTCACATCGAGTTCGTCAATCTTTCTCAAAGTTCGCAGGTTATTTACGAAAATACATAAATATCCGATAAATTTTTCTCATATCCGAGACCTAGCTACTAGTTCGTGACTTTTTTACGGATAATTTTTTTCCGTGTACCACTCGAGACTGTTTTTTCTGAGTCTTATTGTAATACCTGAAACTAGCCCTGAAATAATACTTTGTTCTTACAGTATGTAGTAAGTGAGTTGAAATAGGGCCCATTTTATTAAAAAATCAATGCTATTTAACATTCATCAAAAGTATTTTGTTATCAGGTCCGTGGAGAGGAAAACGTGGCCTGAGGGGTGGGAATGACGGGCCTCTATATGTAATTTTGAAAATTTAGAATTCAGGCTGATGCAGAATGCTTTTATGTTTTCATAGTATTATTTTTTGTTAAGATAATCACAATCGCAATCAATTATTATTATTATTATTATAGATTAGCAGTTCGAACTCGAAAGTTCATTACCTCATCTACCCGAGACCGCCACACACCTCTGTCTTGTGCATTCTTCATCCAGTTTAAGTAATCATGTCCTAGTTCTTTTAGATCATCCCTTACATTTTTCTCCCATCTGTTTCTCGGTCTGCCTAGGGGTCTCTTACCAGTCGGTCTCCCTCTTAAAACTTGCGCCACTGTTCTTTCATTGCCCATTCTTGCTACATGCCCCGCCCATCTTAATTTACGCGCTTTCATTACTCTATTAATATTTGCTGACCCGTAGAGAGCGTGCAGCTCATCATTATGCAGTTTTCTCCAATCGCCGGTCTCTTCGTCCCTTTTTGGACCATAGATTTTTCTAAGTAATTTATTCTCGAAAACTCTAAACCTATTCTCTTCTCCTTTCGTCAGCGCCCACGTTTCACACCCGTACATGACGACCGGCATTATTATCGTTTTGTAAATTCTTACTTTGATGTTTCTAGATAGCGATCGCGATTTTAGTAGCGTGTTTGCTGCATAATAGCACCCATTGCCAGCGTGCAGCCGCGCATTGATTTCCGTTTTAATCTTATTTTCGCTAGTTATAATAGACCCGAGGTATTTAAACTCGTTAACCCTTTCGAATTTCATATTTCCGGCCATAAGATCCCCGCCTACATTACTTTGTTCGGATCTGACGACGGTCATATATTTTGTCTTCGATTCGCTAACTTCCAAGCCAATCTCTTTGGCTTTTGCGATCAAGATTTCTGCATTTTTAGCTACCGTTTCTTTATCATCCCCTAGTAAGTCGAGATCATCCGCATATCCAAGAATTTGTATTACCCCATTGAGGGTAGCACCGGTCGGATTCGCCTGCATTTGCCTAACCACGTATTCTAAAACTAAGTTAAAAAGGACGCACGAAAGTGCATCGCCCTGTTTCAGGCCATCGCGGATCGAAAACTCTTCAGATAAACTACCGTTTACGCGTATTCTACCCTTACTGCCGCTTAAGCAAATTTCGATAAGTCTAACCAATTTTCTTGGCACACCCAAGAACTCTAGGATCCAGTACATTCGCGCGCGTATAATAGAGTCGTAAGCTTTTTTAAAATCGATAAATAGCTGATGTACTGCTTCATTAAATTCCCATTTCTTTTCTAACAGTTGTCTAATTGTAAACATTTAATCGCTTGTAGATCGGTTTCGGCGGAATCCACACTGGTAATTCCCAATGATTTCCTCGGCAAAAGGAGTTAGTCTACTTAGGATAACATTAGACAGGATCTTGTAGCACGAAGGCACAAGTGAAATTCCCCGATAGTTGTTACAGTTAGTTTTATCGCCTTTTTTAAAGATGGGAATAATGATAGAGGTATTCCATTCTTCCGGCATGCGTTCTGTTTTCCAAACTGCGCGTATCAATTTACAAATTTGCCTTGTGAGGCAAGGGCCTCCATTTTTTATCAGTTCTGACGGTAGGTCATCGATGCCCGCGGCTTTGTTATTTTTCAACTTCTTTATGGCCATTTCTATTTCTATATCAGTAGGATCGTTAATTAATAGATCAGCAGTGTGGATTTCGCCGAGATTACCTTCAACGGGGGCTTCGCGTACATTTAATAGTTTATCGAAATAATCTTTCCATAAATTCAGTCTCTCTGTCGCATCGGCTACTAGATTGCCATTTTCGTCCCTCATTACTTCCGTTCTACTTTGAATGCCTTTCTTTATAAAATTGATTCCCCTGTACATCTCACGCGGGTTATTTTGTTTATTATGCGCTTCTATTGCTAGTATTTTATTCTTTTCCCACTCCCTTTTCTTGGATCTATAGAGCCTATTTGTACTTTTGCTAATCTCGAGATATTTCTTATGTGTTTGATCGCACTTATTTTGTAAACTACTTAGTCTGGCCTTCCGACGTTTCTCAAACCAGAGTTTGCACTCTTCATCAAACCATGGTTTGCTTTTGGTTACTTTCTTAAAACCTATCGTAAGTTTCGCGGCTGTCTTTATCGCCTTTTTCGTATTGCTCCACAGGGTTTCCGGGTCTTCCTCGTGATTATTGTTATCGTCTCTCTGTTCTTGGAGAGCGTCGAAACTATTAGAAATCTCAACTTGATAATTTAATGTTTCTTTTGCTGTTTTGAACTTATCTATATTGAAACGAACTGTTGACTCTGTGCGGCTTGTTTTCTTACCTAACGCTAGCCTAGATCTTAGTTTTACTATCACGAGAAAATGGTCTGAATTTAAATCCGCTCCCCTATACGATCTTATATCGAGAATGTTTGTATGACGTCTTCTGTCAATTAGAACGTGATCAATCTGATTGTGAGTATTACCATCTGGTGATGTCCAGGTGGCCTTATGTATATTTTTATGCTTGAAATATGTGCTTTTGACAACGAGGTTCTTTGAAGCTGCAAAGTTTATTACTCTGGTTCCATTATCATTACTGACGTCATGCAAACTTTCTGATCCTATTGTAGCCCTATACATTGGTTCTCTTCCAATTTTCGCGTTGAAATCCCCCAATACTATTTTTGCGTCAAACGTTGAGAACTTGTCAAAAACCTGCTCGATTGTTTCATAAAAAAGATCTTTAGTGTCTTCGTCTTTGTCCTCGGTGGGGCAGTGCACATTGATTAATACGTGTTTGCTGAAATTACCCTTTAGTACAATGTATGATAACCGGTCGTTAATGAATTGCATGTCGATAAGTGCTTGCGAAATTCGTTTATTAATAAGAAAACCAGTCCCCAGTCTTTGCCCCTTAGCTCCTCCCCAGTGCAAAGTATAGTTATCCCTAGGAATTGACACGAAATCGCCCGACCAGCAGGTTTCTTGAAGTGCTATTAAGTCAGTTTTGTATTCATTTGCTATCTTAATGAGTTCGCTAAATCGGCCAGTATTTAGACTACGCGCGTTTAGAGTTCCCACCCTTAGATCTTTAACTGTAGTTTTTTGTTTTTGCAAGTTAGCCATGGTAGTTTCAAGATAATCCGCACGTTAGGATCCTATTGCGATGGTAGGTGAGTCCACTGTATGGGGGTTATCACCCCATACCTCCCTAGGTCTAAGTATGGGAGCTTTCCGACTCTGACAAGGACCATGTCAACTTGTCGTCAGACACATTACAGTTTCATCCTCGTATCCTAACATCCCCCTGCAAGGCAGCGCGCCTACTGGCATCAATACCCCTTTGGCCCTATGCAGGCGAATCATTCCACACATCCCTTGCGGGCAGTGTCATCGCTGCAGTGTCCAATGGGCAGCAGGATTTTTCCCTTACAAGATTTTTAGTTTTGGTTCGGGTAGAGTTTCTAGGTGGGTACACGCTGCACCTTGGCTTGCTTGAACCCACCCATTGTGTATGAACGCGAATGGGTGTGTCCCCCCAAGCCATAGTTGTCGTGTACCTATTTTTACCAGTGCTGGATTCACCACACCCACGACTGGCTCCTATCGGCTGTCCGCGACTGCTTATTCTTGTATTCGCAGTTAACCGTGGGGGCTGTTCAGCCTTACGGGCCGTTCCTCTATCCGCAACCTGAGGACGCGGTACGTAGTGGTGATAGAAAACCCACCGAGTAGCAATCGCAATCAATATAATTAATAAATAATTTTATTTCAAAAAGAATTTATTTTATAACAGTTCCGGAAAATCCGGGCGTCCTCGAAGACACCGGGCCTGGGGAGAACCTCCCCGTTACCCCCCCCCCCCCTCTTCAGGTCTGTTTGTTATACTTTGAAGAGAAAAATATTTATTTCACAAAATATACGCTGATAATGAATTTGAAAAAGAAACAAGTTTTACTTTTCTCTCTCCCATGTCCAATTAAAAAAGACTCAAATTACTTATTTACTTTTTTTAAATTGAACACAAGATTAGCGAACAATTACATGTGATTATGTGTTAGAAAGCTGCATGTTTTGCGGCCGTCATGTAATGACGCCATTTTGAAAGATGTCCAGCATTTTTACCGTTTTGTTACGTGAAATGTGTTAAATAATATTATCATCATCCACAAGAAAACTGTATAAAAGACTTAAAAAAGATTAAACGAAAATTTTTACATTTCAGTCAGTTTCGTGGTTTTATAATGCCGCTGAAGGTAATTCGGCAGTAAATGAGTTCAATTAGGGCACATTTTGCTAGAAATTTAATAATCTTCAACCTTCATGAGGATTATTTTTTCATATTTGCTATTGAAACATATTTATTTAACAAAATAGAGGCTGATTAAGAATTTCAAAACATTTATTTTTTATTTTTATTTCTCCCACATCGAATTAAGTAAGACATGAATTTGGAACTACATAAATTAAAATAGCTTCATAACTACAAAATTTACATATTATTGTGTTAGAAAGCAGGGCTACTGCAGTATACGTATACTTTCGAAAAAAATGGCTTGTACTACCTCAGTCTGCCACCTACCAGAGAAAATTCGAGTCAGTTGGCTTTAAAGCTTAACAACTAAGCCAAAACAAATGCTAGACTAATAAGTAAATGTTCATTTGAGAGCCTAAGCTGTTCTACGTAAATTAGTTTAAGGACGGTTATGTTAAAAAAATGTATGCTTTGCAAACTGAAAAATATAAAAAATGTAAGGGATTTCGGGCACACTTAAGAAGAGTCAATTTTGAAGCATTATTTTTTCTACAAGAGGCAATGGGAAAAACTTGACAAAATTCATGAATGTGAACCAAACATTTATTAGCAAATTATGTATAACTATATTATTTTCAGGTCTGATAAAGATATTAAAGCGATTCAAACTCGAAACTGTAGTGCCGGTCAGAGGAGGCGTCAATGCCTGGGCAAGAGTTCACAAGCACAGGTCGAAGGAAGGCACAAGTTATCGGTAGCAAAAAAAAAACACCCCTACTAGTTTCTTACACTTGCTTCACAACAACAACAAAATGTCTGTAAATATCGCGATTTTCACGAAAAAGAATCCCATCTTTCCTGGATATTGTAAATAATTACAGAGCCTTTGCGTTACAGTTTGGAGTTGAATGGCTTTAATATCTTCATTAGAACTTAAAATAGTATAGTTGTACATTTTTGTAATTTTAAGCCACAATTTTTATTATTTCTCAAATTTGTTAAATTTCATTTGTTCATAAATATTGGGTTCACATTTATGATTTTTTTAAATTTTTTCCCATTGCCTCTTGTATGAAAAATTATTTTCTAAACTTGACTCTTCTTAAATGTGCTCGAAATTCCTTACTTTTTTTTTACATTTTTCAGTCTGCATAGCACAAATTTTGTTTACATTACCATCTTTAAGCTCATTTACGTAGATCCCCTTAGGCTTTTAAATGACTATTTACTTATTACGCTAGCATTTTTTTGGCTGAGTTGTTAAGCTTTAAAGCCACCTGACTCGAATTTTCTCGCCGATAGTAGTGCGCGCTAGAGCGCTATGTACCCTCCCCTAAATCATTTTCCTTAGAAAGCTGAGACATTTTCATTTTTCATTAAGAACGAGAGAATATTAAATAATGCAACTGATTAGAAAATACATTTGTTTAATATTAAACTATTATTTATTTACACTATTATTACTATCATAATAGATACTATCATTTATTTTACATTTGTTAAATCATTAATATTAAAAATTAATATTTTTTAAATATTAAAATATAATATTAATATTATTGTATTTCAGAACAGTTACTGATGTGGTAAGACTTCCAAAATAAAGGTACGAATCTGCATTGGCATTAATAGAACATCCATTCCATCTTTGTTTTCAGATATAATAGGCTGAACGGTATAATTTTTTCCTACAACGTAGTTCTTATCAGGAGTCCACTTTAGGCGATTTTTATCTTCTAACCACTGATTACCGCCCAACGTTGTTTCATGAACTGAAGTTACAGTAAAGGCTGTGAATAGATCCTGCAAAAATGGTTGAATAATTAAGAATACTTGATTTAACATTTATTACCAGACGGCGATTATTTATTTAAGAAACGATTAAATAAGTACCTGTATGTTTATTGTAACTGGCTTAGAAAATTCGTCTGATTCGTCTGATTCAAAGAGATGTTCGAGTCTCAATAAAACACTTCCGTCTTTCCAGGGTTCTAGTGTTAAGATATGTATGTTGGGAGGCAAAGTTCCACACAGCCCAGCGCTCTTTAAGAATATTTTAATAAAGTCAAATTATCTTTTAATAATGGATAATAAGATTTTCAATAACTATCCTGCTCTTGGGCGTGTCGTTTGCATTGCGAATGCTTGTTTCAGTTATTTTGTAAGCCTACCTGCATTTTGTAAGTCTTATTCCAATCCTCAAAGGATGTTTGTTCTTCAAGTGGAGTAAAAAAGATCCATGGACGCAGGGACATCTGAATAGCTTCATTTTTTTCCTCAAGAATCAAAGAATTGGAATCATGTCCAAAAATCAAAGAATGTTTACCACTGGCTACTAATCCTAATCCATATGCAGTTTCATTCATAGCTTCTGCAACTCCAAAATCGTCATCTTTCAACAATCTTCTGTGGACCTGAAAACGGAATATTATTAATTCTTTATATTCCAAATTATACGTTGAAGAAGTTGAAATAAATATCATATTTTTAAATTCAGAGATACAAAAATTAGGGTCAAAGAATGCAGCTTAAGATTTATTTCTTACCATCAGTTCAATTTCTCCATCGTTTAAACTGCTACCACCTTGTGCTCTGTCAGTGAGAACAGCCAACTTCAATTTTCTTTTGTCATCCTTCAGAGAAATTTTTGTTGTTACAGGATAATAATTTCCTGCAACCGGCTCCTGCAGCTTCAAATCCCACGTAGATCGCTTATTTCTTTTTCGTAATACCATCTCACGACCATTGCTGTCTGTGTAAAATGCTCCATTCGAGTTCAGGTCTGTAGAGTATCTTGTTATTATTTCTTTGCCAAGGTTGTCTCTGGAATTATTTAACAATTGTAATTAACATTTCGAACAATTTGCCGAAGAATATTTGAGTTTTTCTTTAAAATCTGACATTACTTGATATCGATAGGGCCAATGATCCAGTTGAATTCAATTCTATCCTCTCCACTGTAAACTCTGACAATTTGACTAATCCATTCGTTTATAGTAAGTTGAAGCTCTTCCACCATTGAACCTAGTTTATTTACAAAAATCGTTAATGACGGCATCAAAATACTCTTTAATTGGTAATTTTTTTAAGACAAACCTGTAAATATTTGGAAACTTTCCTTTTGGCTGAAGCTTTTAAGTCCAGAAGCTGCATCAGGCCTGAATACATAAGCACCGGAACTACGATTCACAGATGCCTTATTATTTCCTTCGGCTCCCACGTAGTAATGAAAAGATTGTGTTAATTTAATGCCTTTCTGACTTTTATTCACAATAACGATTTTCCCAGTTGAGTCAACACTGATCCCAAATGCCTAAGAATAAAATAAATATACATGTAATAACATGAAAAATAATTGTTGACTGGTGGAAATAAAAGAAGTCGATATTTAATAATAATTTATTATTAAATAAAAATTGGAGGTAGGGCATTGCCGCCAAGTACAAAAAGAAAGCTGCCAAGAATCCTTATCTAGGATAATCATGTATTTTTAGCTTTTTTTTATTGTTGGTGCAATTCTCAATCGATTTTAATGAAACTTGGCAGCTGATTGACAAACTATTAAAAATTAAGTTTAATTTATTAAACCGATTGGCATCAAATTTTAATAAGTAATCAGTAGCAACAGATTCTCGATACATTTATGCAAGATTTTCGATATCTTGAATAGTTTCAAAAATTTTACGTACATATTTGGTGCGAAATACATTAAAATTTACAGATGTCATAAATGGTAAAATTTTATAAACTATTCAAGATACCAAAAATTCTTGCAATATATACATATATTGAAAATATGTTGATGCAGACTTCTCGTTAAAATTTGGTGGTAATTAAATGTAATAGTTCATTTTTTATTCAAACTTTTTGCTTAGTACTTGAATTAGAAATCTATACCAACATTTTCTTGGTACGTATTTCAAAAAAACAGTATATCTTTTGAAATTTAAAACTTTTTTTCATCATATTTTATGTTAAAACATTGATTTTTTCACCTCTGCTCCCCTGTAAATCCTAATTCATCGAACGGAAATTGAAAAAATGTTTAAAACTATTTACCGGTTAAATAGATTAGGCTGCAGATGTGAGCAGTATGCACAGATGAAAAATTAAATTTAATATATTTATCTCAATTTGATGTAATAATTATCGGTTAATATCGTTGAACCTAGCGACCCTTTCCATTTTAAATTGAACTAAAAGAATTCAATTCAATTTGAATTTGAATAATGTTTCAATTGAACTGAATTAATGAATAAATAAATTTTATCTATTTAATTAACTTTTTACCATAATTATTTTAAAAAAATCAGTCATTTTTCAAATATAATAAATTAGTAATTTAATTAAAATTAAATTGATTGAACGTACCTATCCTTAAAAAAACATGAAATCACACAAAAAATATCTGCGATGCAAAAACTATGCCAAGTACAACTACATGAATTTGTGAAATCGAAGTTGGCCAAATAATTCGAAAAAAAATTATAGTAACGTATATTAACAAACTTTATTCATAAAATACCCTATTACAAATTTTTCTAATAAATTTTTAAAAACCATTCAGACATTATAAAACTGTACGGGATTGAATGCATCAGCAAAATAACTTTAGGAAAATATTGTGGATATGCGTGATTGATTAATTGTAATCCCGATATGTTTTAGTGCGTTAAAAACGGCTTTTTAAAATTTATTAAAAAATTTATTTCAATTTTTTTTCCAAATTACTTGTCCAACTTCGATTTCACAAATTCACGTAGTTCTAGTTAGCAGAATTTTTGCATCGCAGATGTTTTTGGTGGGTATTATTGTTTTATTATTAAATATTTCACAAGCATGTAAAAAAGTACATTTAACAGCCTCATCTTCGCAAGGTCGCATCGCCCTGAAGGGCTCCTCAAATGAAAATATAAATGAACTGAATATTTTTAATTACTGACATGAATATATTAAATCGCGAGTGCTTTTTGTTTAGTAATAAAGAAATTGCCTTTCTATTTACCTTGTTTGGCATACTAGGCCTTAGATTTCCTGTTAAATCATTGGTCTGAAATGTATTTGTCTGATTCTTTTTGCTAACGTAAAATGATAAATAACCTAACGGAGGTATATCAGTTGCCAAAAAGACTATTTCAAATGAAGCAGAGCTTTTTCGACCAGCAATTCTTTTAATTGCTTCCGAAATTGGTACTAATTGTGTTATGACCTCATTTCCTGTAAGAATTATGAGTTTATTGTGCATACTCTTTTCCATTATAAAAATATTAATTAAAAAATGTCCAGTGTAAGAGTTTCGATGATTACAATTTTTACGATTAATTTTTAAAACTTCCAGTCAAATTTTTGCGGTTGGATGAGTTATTATTAGAAATCAGAAATCTATACAAGTCAATAATTCTGTATGTTCAAATTAAAAAGTCCCAATTTGTCGATTTCATTTTAGAAGTTATGAGCGTTTTTGTAAGGCAGGGACGAATTCGTTTTGGGCTCAAAATGTCGGGAATTCACCTGGCTACACGTGTCTATACGTGACTCTATGGCGACAACCTTGGCCCTTTTCATTTGGACGTACACAGTTTTAATAAAAATTTTACAGCCAAATATGTCCACAAAAATTTTCTTGTAATAGAATACAAAAGACTAAAGACATTCAAAAATTCTACCTTCGTAATCTTTTACTTGATAATATTTTGATGGGACCGGAAGTCGAACATAACTTTTAAGAGGTTGACTCATTGGATTGTATACGGTAACAATGAAGTTTTTATTAATCTCTGTGTGCACACATGAGCTTATATTCAATAGTAGGCATGAATAGAATTCCAGGGATTCTTTCTTTTCTGATTTTCTGTCATTTAGTGCCATTTTTCTGAAAATAAATGAAGAAAAGAGTAAAGATATTCATTGTCAATGTATATAAGAATAATATAATAATATGAAAATAAAATTAAACCTCAAGTTATTGGAACTAATTTTCTGTCCACCTTCAATACTTTGGTACAAAATTCGAGCGTAATCGTTTGCAACGTGTTGTTTTTCTGTTCCTGTAATTGCATCATGATGTTGCAAAATGCCCATGGCTTCTCGAAGTTTCACCAATTCCACATTGTCTGGCTCATTACTTAGAACCGAAAGCTGTTTTAATACCTAAAAAGCGGTTTTCAATAAAAAATTCCAAAATTAATTTTTTTACATTCTCATTCTAATGAGAAGGTATTGGTTTTATGTAAAATTTGACATAGTCGGTTTTCATCAAATCTCCACGTTTTGAGACCCCCTGAGCTAGAAAAAAAGATTTTTACCAAGGTGTCTGTCTGTCTGTAGTCTGTCTGTCTGTCTGTAGCCACGATAACTTTCGAAAAAATGATCAGATTTGATTGAGCTTTTGCACACTTTTTTATGGCCGAAAAATAGAGAACGAGTTCGTTAACCAGCTATTTTGGATGAAAATTCAAAAAGTGAGCACATTTTGAAAATTTTTGAGACCACTTTTTTTGAAGATTTGAAAATGCTATGTACGGTTATTAGTAGTACGCAAAATGACGAACAAAATATTCTAATGACTTTCCGTGATAAAAAAAAAATTACTGAAGTTATAGCATTTTCAAAATTCCAAAAAACAAACGAAAATAAACATTTTAAGCCGAAAAACGCATGATATGAAAAAAAGTCAAGAGAAGAAAAACGTTGCTTCTTGAACACCCTATAATATTTTCATAACAACTTTTTGAATTTTTTGAAAAATAAAAAATTCAAATTTTGATCGCACAAAAAAAATAATGAAAAATCAAAAATTCCATTTTGCTGTGAAAATATGCAAGATACGAGAAAAGATCATTCCAACAAAATTGTGCACCTAAAAAAGATCTACAAATTTCTTATCATTCATTTTTTGATATGACGCGTAGTTTTTGTTTTATTCGTAAAAAACAGCATTGAAAATAGAAAAATCAAAATTTTAGACGAATAACACGAGCTACGAAAAAAATGACAGGAACAAAATTTGTTCATCCGAGGAAGCGGTACAAATTTGTTGTGAATCATGTTTCGATAGGATGCGTAGTTTTTGTTTTATTCGTGAAAATAACATTGACAGTAAAAAAAAACAAATTTTTGAAAAAACAATGCAAGGTACGAAAACAGATAAATGAACAAAAATTGTGCATTCAAAAAAGATTTAGAAATTTGTAATCCATTTTTGTTGTAAGAATATATTCAAAATGAAAAAATTAACGTTTTTGAAAAACGGCACAAGCTAAAATAAAATTTTAACTAATAAAATTTGTCGCCTAAATTATATAATTATTTTTCATTTGAAATCAAATACAAATTTATTAATTTGTATATGAAGAACATATAACACGAAGCACAAAGTGTGCGCTCAGTGTATTTACCAAATCGCACGCCGTACGTGCGTTCAAACTTTTTTGTTTCTATCATACAGTGCACAGAACCGAGCGTGGAACGCAAGGTTCAAATGATTTTCAAATCAAATATCGAGCACGAGGCGCGAGAGTCTGGATGAGAATGTGTTCCTTAAGGTTGATAGAACCTTGAGTAAATAAAGTTCCTTTTCAGTCTAAAATAAAAACAAATTTAACAATCACTTAATATGTAGAGGTTTTGATAATTTTATACTATTTGCAAACAAACTTTTTCTTTTCATCGAAGTCGAACACGAAGTTGAAAAATCTAGAGGAACCGAGCGTAAAGCGCGATGTAGATACGCCCGAGCGCGTAGCACGAGGTGAATACATAATCGAGCGCGAAGCGCGAGATAAATATGTGATCGAGCGCGAAGCGCGAGATTCAACAGTTGCGCGCCCTAGGCGCGCTCAAACTTGCGAGCTTGCTTCTCAATTTCTTATTACTTATGATAACAGCAATACATATATCCATAAAATATTCAGAATAATGGATTAGGAATGCATACGTATTTGAATGCCCTTACTTGTAGAAAGTTATTGCCCAACTTTTCAAAGAATTTTAAAGTCGGTCTTGAAGTATAGTATCCAGTCCAATATGAATGTGGATCACTGCCATAAGGGAAGAAATCATCACTTTTCGATGTCCATGATAACTTGTATTCATTGACAGCTTTCAAGTAACAGGACGGAGTTGAATAGATGGCATTATATGCGGTTCCATTTATCAAATTAATATATCTAAATAGAAGATATACAAATTATTTTAAATAAAAATTGGTATACGTAATTAATCGAAGTATTATGTGTTTCGGGATTTAATTTTCGGTAGAGTTTTATATATTTTTCAAACTAGCGAATGCAAATAAGAAGAATGCATGTTTTATGCATGTTTTAAAAATTATGAAAAGTTAAGCAAAAGTCAACTCTTAAAAGTATATATAATAATCGGCAAGTGTACGCAGTATGAAGTTGGTTCTGTTTGCAGCATGAAGTTGGTTCTGTTCACTGATAATACCTTCTATTCGCAGCATGAAGTTGGTTCGCAGAGATGCTTTTGTTTTTTTATTCCTGTTTTTTTTTAATTTGTTCTTTTTATTATTTCAGAATTCAATGTTTAGAAATACATATAAGTGTAAAAGGAAAAAATGTTTTTTTTATGTACTAAAATACTTGGAATAAATAAGAACCCTTTAACCTTTATGGCTTCTGATATTAGTTTCAGTAAAATTAATTAAATTGTTAAAAAAAATTTTAATTAAAATTTTCTTATTTTAAGCATAAGTGAAGTTTAGCCTTCTTAGTTTATTATATAAAAAAGTCAGAATGATTTTAAATATTAAAAAAGTTTTATGACTTTCCCCTTTTTAAAATTTTTCAAAATTGTAAATAAAAAAAAATCTTGTTGATCAGCTCGCAGCATCAAACTTTCAACATTATATTATTCAAAACTGGAATTATTTCAAATTAAACAATCATGAATTGAAAGCATATATCGAAACCTTGAAAATTGTTTTGGTTTCATTTTTAAATCTTTCGACATTGTTTCGTTTAAAAATAATTATATTCTATAGTTGAAAAAACAAATAAAAACCAATGATTAGTTAAATAATTAATTTAAACATGAAATGTCTTCAATTACTTGAATGAACGATTGAAATTAAAAACTTCAAATGATTGAATAAATCTTAACTCAAAGTCTTTGACATTAAATAACCTGTAAATGAGGAATAATTAGAATTGTACACTTTTAAAGTCTTGAAGGCTATAAAAATTGAAAATTTTTCATTCTTAGGCTTACCTATTCAAATAATTTCATCACTTAGCACTTAAAACTAAAAATTATCAATTTTACAACCTAAAAATGGACCATTTTCGATTTTAAAACGTTTTAAATTTAAATTTTTTCGTTTTGAATTACTACAAAATAGTATAATATCAAATTTTTCTACAGCTTTCGAAACATAAAATAACGAATTCTCATTCCTTCTTTTATTAATTAAGATTTCTATATTTAGAGCAATGAAAATTTGGCAGATTCCCTAATTTCCTGAAAATCTTTGAATTCTCTAAAATCCTTTTTGACGCAGTGTGCGTAAAATCCGTTTTTACACACCCATATGAGTGCGTAAAACGGCTTATTTTTACGCACTCATATGCACTTCTTACGCACTCATATGGGAGTGTAAAACCGCATTTTACACATATGTTGCATAATATACTATTATTTTTCTGAATTACTTCAAATCTTCGAATATTCTGAATTCCTGGAATATTCTGAATTCCTGGAATATTCCGAATTCCTGAAATTCCTAGAATTCGTTAAACGCTCTAAAATCTATGAAATTCAATGAAATCCTTGAATTTTCTGAATAACTGAAAATCTCTGAATTCCTTTAATTCGGAATTCTTAGATTTCCCTGAATTAAAATGAGCAAAATTTTACAATAAAATAAAATTAAAAATTGGTAACTGATATTTTTTAAATAAAGAACCTTCTTGACTTCTGATGTTAGTTTGAGTGGTTTCAGTAAAAATGATGAAACTTCTCAAATCTATTAGAATTACAATTTTTTTATTTTAAGCATGAGTGGGGTCTTTAACCTTTTAGTTTATCATATAAAAATGTCAGAATTATTTCAAATAGTATATAAAGTGGTTTGACTTTCCCGTTTTTAAATATTTCAATACTATATATTAAACAATTTTATATCTCACTTATTCAGCTTTCAGCCTGAAACTTCCAACTTTAAATTATTTCAAACTGCAATCGTTTAAAATTAAACAACTTTGAATTGAAAGCATTTCAAACAAAATAATTTTACGTCGAATCATTGAAAATTGTTTGGTTTCATTTTTAAAGCTTTCGAAACTGTATCGTTTGAAAATAATTGTATTCTATAGTTTAAAAAGTCATTAAAATCAATGCTTATTTGAATAATTAATTTCAACCTATAATGTGCACAAATTTATAGATTTCATTTTACATTAACACAATATTTTAAGATTTAAATAGTTTGAACTAAAAGCCTGAATATATAAATTTGCTTCTGCTTATTGTTTTGATGAAAAATTGACCCCAAAAATGCAAAAGTCGTGGAAAATAGCTTTTAAATTCAATTGTTAAAAAATTGTAGAATATAAAATCGAAAGCGCGTTTTTGTCTTCGAAAAAGCATCTGAAATTAACAATTTTTAAAGGAATACTTGAAATGGTATACTTTTGAAGGATTCTTTTCTGGTTGAAAATTCAGCTATTTGGTAGAAATTTGAACTATTTTCTTAAAAATTCATTTTTTGGTCGAAGTTTCATCATTTTAGTTAGATATTTATCTCTTTGGTTGAAAATTGAACTTGAAAATTTAAATTGTTGAAAATTAATTCTTCAAACTGCAAATTTAACTATTCTATTTTTTTTGTTGAAAATTTATCTAGGTATTTGGTTTTAAATTTATGTATTTTGCTGAAAATTCGTCTTTTTTGGTAGAAAATTAATTTTTTTATTTGAAAATTCAACAGTTAAATTTTCCAGAGGGGAATTTCCTCAAAAATACAACTATTGAAAATTCAACAGAAAATTATTCTATTTTACAAAGTAAAAGTCGACCATTTCCAAGTTTAGAACGCTTAGAATTAACCATTTTTTTATTTGAATTGCTGAGAAATAGTACAATTTCACATTTATAGCTTTTACAATTAAAAATTCACAACTTGCAAATCTTAAAAGTTAAAAATGGTAGTAAAATTTCAAAAAAGAATTCATAACTGAAAATTTTCGAAATTAGCTTTCCAATTTACCAAGCCCATTTTTCAATTAATCTGGGGAACAAATTTTCTGTAAAATTAAAATCATGCAAGAACTACTAGGTATTCAGAATCGGATGATTAGAAATTCAATAATGTTCTAAAGTGAACATTTCAGATTCATTGCCGCTCAATTTATTTTTAAATGCTTAAACTGGACAATTGAGGCGCCGGATGCAAGAAGGAGATATAGAATTATTTTGCTGGAGTGGGGAGGCCCCTGAGCACTTGAAACTAAAGTATTCAGTTTTAATTTTTGAAATATATATCCTGAAGGAAAATTTAATTCCGCATCTTTTTTTCCTCATAAAAAAAGTTGTAGCTTTTTTATTTTTCAAATTATTTACGAAAAACTGTTTTTTTCTTTGATCAAAATATTTTGATTTTTTTCACTTCAACTCGCCACAAAATGGGAGGTTTTTGATATTTTGTAATAAAACTTATCAGAAATATGCATTGTCATATTCTGCGACCGATGACGCCAGCAAAAGTTCAAAATGTTTATTTAAAAAATTGTTAATAATTTTTGTCCAAGACTATGCATAATTCGTGCACAAAGAACTTCTAGTGTTTCGGGAGTCGAGCGAATTTCGAGCAAGCGAAAACTGTCAGCGAGAAAGTTGTTCAAAAAGGTTCAAGGAAGTTTTCTGGAAAGTTTTAGCTCAATTGGAATAGTAGTTAACAAACTGTTGATGTTTTAATTTGCAGGCGCGATGGAATTTACTCCGCGTATACTATAGCCTGGCCGGTAAACCGCTACCCCAGCGTTAGGTGCAACTGTGCCTCACAGCCCGTCGAGATTTTGTAATTAGAATACAAAGAATATGGAAAATCATGGTTTATAATAAATAGTTCTTCTTCTCTGATAAAAATATTTTTATTGTGCTACTTTTAGGAACATGAACTTCATAAAAGTCTTAAAAATAAGGAATCGCTCTAATTTTTTTTTTTTTTGTATTCGGCGTGTCCTCCGTCTGACCTCTATTTGTAAATATACATACTTATATAGGCTTGTGGGTTGTTTCTTTACCAAAAATAAAATATATCAGTTTAGTTTAGTTTCTTTCGATTAGCAGAGCAGATTGTAGAAATATTACGTGTTATATAAAAGATAAAAGTTGTTCGATTAAATTATCCTGATAGCTATTGAAGTGCTATTACAGAAATATAGTGAAGTTTTCCAATTAAAAAATGGAAAATAATTTAAAATCTACGAATGGTAGAAAACGAACGAAGCATGAAAGTTTGTTGGAAAGAAATGTTCTAAAATGTAGCAGAAATGCGGTATGTAATAATTAATTTATTTTAGTTATCACCAAAATATCAATTTGTACTGTGTTTTTAATTCCAAAATCTGGACGGGCTGTGAGGCATAGTTGCACCTAACGCTGGGGTAGCGGTTTACCGGCCGGGCTGTAGTCTACGCGGAGTAAATTCCATCGCGCCGGCAAATTAAAACATCAACAGTTTGTTAACTACTATTCCAATTGAGCTAAAACTTTCCAGAAAACTTCCTTGAACCTTTCTGAACAACTTTCTCGCTGACAGTTTTCGCTTGCTCAAAATTCGCTTGATTCCCGAAACGCTAGAAGTTCTTTGTGCACGAATTATGCATAGTCTTGGACAAAAATTATTAACAATTTTTTAAATAAACATTTTGAACTTTTGCTGGCGTCATCGGTCGCAGAACATGACAATGCATATTTCTGATAAGTTTTATTACAAAATATCAAAAACCTCCCATTTTGTGGCGAGTTGAAGTGAAAAAAATCAAAATATTTTGTTCAAAGAAAAAAACAGTTTTTCGTAAATAATTGAAAAAATAAAAAAGCTACAACTTTTTTTATGGAAAGAAAGAGATGCGAAATTGAATTTTCACTCAGGATGTATATTTCAAAAATTAAAATTGAATACTTTAGTTTTAAGTGCACAGGGGCCTCCCCACTCCAGCAAAATAATTCTATATCTCCTTCTTGCATCCGGCGCCTCAATTGAACCTTGCAATCATAGTAATATTGTCTTATGTTTTTTTCTTATTAATTCACAATATGCAATGTTTCCTGTGCGCTGCAGCGCGCGTATAATATTGCTAGAATATATTATTTTACGTACTTGATAAGTTTATCCAAATTAGTGTACCACGTATCAGCATTTTGATACATAAAGTCTGTTCCCATAGTAATGATAATATTATTAGTCATGTACAATTTCGCCTGTTGGTTACTGAATGCTAGAAATTCTTCTATCTGAATATCAAATGAAAAATTCGATTTAATAATTATAAATCAATATGCCAAGAAAAAACCTTTTTAGACAAGCAAACAGACTGACTTAGAAAGACTAAAAGTAGGTAATAATAATAATTAACAATAATTATTTCAATTTTTATTTCTAAATGAAAAATTGTTTTAGGAACCTTATTATTTTAAATCTTAAAGTAGAAAGTACAGTCGAAATGAAAAAAAAAACTTACTCTGCTATCGATATTGTATTCTGGACTTTCGGGATCATCGTTCAATGGTTCATCTGTACATAGAATATCGAAACAGAAACCAGCTGGTGCACTATAGAAGTTGTAAAGTATGGAAGTGAATAAATTAGCATTCTCGCCTGAAACATAATATAAATTTGGGTTAATAAGAGCACTTTATAAGAAAAAAACAAACAAATATAACTTTGCACTGCATTATTATAAATATCTATGTCAATTTTGAATCAAACCGTCTTTTTACCTAAACTAGGACTACCCCTCCAGATAAATTCTGCTGTTTTAGTAGTCAATCGTTTTAATCTGTCTTGAGAATCAAGACGAGCAAAAAATAGGCCATCAAATCCCATCTGTGCAAACATGGATGCTTGCTCTCTAGAATGTCCAAAAGGATCAATTTGCCATCCAATTTTAGGCCTCGCACATTCTCCAAAGGTGTCATTTAATCTCCTGATTAATACAGTACCAATTTTAGATTGAAATTGCAAATTTTAAACTCATACCTTTAAAAATTTCAATTTCAATTAAATCTTTCAATGTGTTAATGCACAATTGAAAAGATTCAGTATTGCACATATTGAAATTAAAAACATTAAAGTGGGAAGATCACGAAAGAAAACAATTTCAACTTTACAGCTTCAATTTTAGAATTATCCAAACTGAAGGCCTTTGTATTTGAAAATGTTTAATTTAATATATTTCGTCTTTAGAAAGAGAAATATTTGATGATGTAAATATTCAAATTTAAACCATTTTAAATTTAAAGTGTTCAAACAAAGTGTGACACATCTTGCTTTCTGAAAACGAGATACCAAAAAAAAACTCATTCTCATGAAAATATGTAGCATAAAATTGGGTTTCTACATTATTTTAGTATATTTTTTGCACAAGAAGGAAAATAACTGTAAAAAGTTTCCTGAATTTAGCAGCCACGATATGATATTCTCATATCTTCGAAATGATTCCTGGCACACTTCTTTATAAAAAAAACTATTTTAAAAGTGACACATCACTTTTTTTCAAACGATACTTTCTTGTATGTCTAAGATAAACGTGGCCCATAAAAGATTAGCGTCTTGAAGCATGGTATGAATTTTAATGACGAACCAATCTTTCCTGACCCACTTACAAGAAAGCAGAAAATAGATTATTTTGAGAAAATAATTGTTAAGAAAAAATATATAATCATATTATAAAATGTGTTATAAATTCCTGTGTAATTGTTATAAATATTTTTAAATACTTTGAGTCAATTTTACAGGTGGTTTTACCCAGACGAAAAACTTATCTATAGTTTATACATAGTGGAAGAAATTATATATAATTTCATTTGTTTTACATGAAAAATGTACAAAACAAATGAAAATTATATATAATATTTCCGACTATCTATCATTTTTCCGCCTGGATATTTTGGTTGTACAAATATAAATTATGAATAATTCATATTAATATAAGTCCTAATTATTATCTAATATACTTATATTTATATTTGTTCAGCTGATGCCATGAATATGACACTTGCTAGATTCATGTAATGTATTCTTCACGAGTAAAGTGTTTTTATAAATACCTAAAGCCCCAGGAAAATTGATCAATTACGGAATGATAGTGGGTCACTGCTTCATCATTCATGCTCCATCCTCCGCCAATTATTTCTAGTCTTCCTTCATTAATTAATGATCTTACTACTGTCTTTATTCTTTCATTTTGTTTTGACCACCATTTAAAGAAAAAAGCTGATTCCACATAAATGAATCTGTTTGAAAAATTTGAGCACATTTTGAAAATTAGAAAAAACAAATCAAAAGCATTTTATTTTTCTTTATTATATTCAAGTGAGCATGGAAATTCACAACTGTCACTATACTGCGCTAGACTACTTAGAGTACTGGCCCAGTATTGGAAACACTCTTAATGATAACTGTCTGTACTGGCACACTACTGTCTGACAACCGCCGCGTGCCAGTGCACGATAGGAAGGCCCCTCCAAAACAGCTGTACATTTTTGTAATTTTCTCGTAAGAAAAAAATTGCATAAAAACACAGCTTACACCATGATAAAGCTTACTTTATTTCGCTTAAGACAAGTCCCCATTTGTTTATGTACAAAAATTGGTTTGGAAAATATCCTTCGCGAAAAGATGAAAACCGTGGTGTTTTCGCGTCACTCTGTCCTTGCTTGACTTTCGATGACGATATCTTTGAACTGAACAATGTAAAAAATTTGAAAAAAATCATATAGATGCATTCATATTTTGACTATACGTACGTGAAAACAAAATTGCAATATATTAATCATTTTAGTTTTTAATTTTAGCATTACAACATGACTATGCTATCTCTCGTAATATACGTAGTAGAGAGTTATATTTTTTAGTAAATTAAAAAAATGTGCAGCTGTTTTGGAGGGGCCTTCGTATCGTGAACGGATAGTAGTGCTATCTTGGTACCGCGCAGGTTGTCCGTAAAGGTACTAATAGTTATCATTAGGGGGTTTTCAGTAAGCGGATAATACTACAGTGGGCAGTAGAACTCCATCTGGATAAAAATAAATTGAAATTTTTAAATATTATGTTATTTATAAAACTTTCTAGTATATACAAGTATTATTATTCATATCCCGTGTGGAAAAATTTCGTGGCAGTCTTGAATCATGCTAAAGCCAGTACAGTTTTTCTCAAGGCGGTCTATTCACGCAATACTAGCCTGGCGCTACACTGGCGCTGTCTAGTTTTACTACGTGTTTGATTCAAAACTTTCTGCTGTCTAGTTCCAGTCTTGGCGCTATCTAGGAGTTCGTTACGAATTTGAATATATAAAGATTGTCCAGATTTTAGCTAGTTTCTAGATAGAATCACGGTTTGGACTTAAACAAAAATTACAGAGGTGAATTCAGAAAATAATCATTTTTGAAGCAAAGATTTGGGAAATTACAATACACAATCGCACAAATGCTTAAGCAATAATTAATTGTACACTATTACATATTTAAGATAGTAAACAATAATGGTTGAAGGTGATCAAAATCTTAATACAATAACTGTATTCTTAAGAACGATTCTTTTAAGAACATTTAAAAACATTTTTTTCAATTGAATTATATAGTCAAGTTATAATAAATTTATATTGAATTGATAATAATTATAATATGTATAATGCTATGTACAATATTGATGATATTCAAGAAAATCAAATATTATTATGAATGGTTTATTTAATTTATTTTAATTATTTATTGATTGCGTAAATGATAATCAAGCCTAAGGTAATAATTATTTGAAATATTAAAAAAAAAATCATTATTTCGTAGCCTAACCGCAAGAAAATCATACAAACTTTATTTTTTTCAATGATTTATTCACACATCAAGCAATTTTAAGGTTTAAAAATGTTCATGTTTTATTCAAATAAATATTAGGATGTAATGAACTGAAATTCATATCCGACAAAAATAAAAAAAAAATTCAACTTTTAGATGGCCGAGGTGTTAAGGCGACGAGACAAAGTTACAACAATATAATAGGAAGTTACATCAGAAGTTCGACACCCGGCGTATGTATATGAGATTTGCGGAAACTCATTTCTTCTTTTTTTTTGTACAAAAACCTTTTTTATATTTTTAATTAACTGCAAAATCTATATATTGGAGTTTTATGGCATAAAAAATAATTATATTATTTAATTATTCATTATTTTTTATCAAAATAGACGATCTGTCTAGAAACTAGTCGATCCGAGCGTTACATCCCAGTCTAGCCACTGGACAGTCAGCCTGTGGAGCGCCAGTGTCGACTCAAGGCGGACTGGACAGAAACAGTACAGCGCCACGAAATTTTTCCACACGGGTATTTAAATGAAAAAAAATATCAAGTTCGTTATTACCTTCTATCTGGACTTTCTTGCAAAGATTTGATTACCGAATTAAGAATATACTGAACACCTGCTAGTTGTACATCATTTCGAGCTTTCAAAAATAAATAATATAATATAAGTTTCAATGAAATACGTAACTGCGGATATACGCGGAGAAAATTTTGTGAGTGAGCTTTGCTCGACTGAGTTGTGTAAAACGGGGACATTAGAGGCATTTGGGGAAACTTTCAAATGCAGCTGAGTAAAACAAATTCTAGTGAGAAAAATAAAAAAACGTTTTCTTCTGGTACCAGGACTTAAATATCGGACAGTTAGGATTGAAATTGAAAACTAACCACTGCGCTACAAAACCTGATAAATGTTTTTTCTTTTTCGTGTATTTTACTTCAAAACAGTCACGTTCTGTTTAACCTTCCAACTTCCCCTTCAACAATCCATAGGGGTTCAGAATTGGATTATCGCCGACAAATGTTGTTTTCAGAAAAAATATTATTTTAACCTGGAAAACATGCTTTGTGCTATCTGATTATCAATAAAAAACTATGCATTTGTAATAACAGTACGCAAATAAACAATTTCATGAGTTACTTGTTATAAATAAATTTTATAAACAATTACTCTGATGTACCACTTCAACTCGGGAAAACATTTTTCTTCACTATAATTGCTGAAATGAATGACGGAAGTATCACCTCGTAACAAAAAAGTCACGAAATTTGATGGGCCTAATTCTGTAACCGCCTAGATACATTTTTCGCATTGCACGGAGTTGGCCTTTGGAAAGTTTTTTAATTAATTTCGAATTTCAATGGTAAAAATACATACTTCTAAAGTAAACGTAATTGTGAATCGTTTTTCTTTAGACACAAATTTTGTAGCCTTTTCCGTTTTCAATGTAAATCGACAAAACCTGTTTTTAGAAAACAAAATTTTTCTCGATTTTTACATTCTCATCCTTAATGAGAAGGTATTAGTTTTATGTAAAATTTGACTTTGTCGATTTTCATCAAATCTCCACATTTTGAGAAACCTTGAGTCAGAAAACATTATTTTTACGAAGGTGTCTGTCTGTATGTATGTCTGCCTGTATCCTGTACGCACGACAACTTTCGAAGGAGTAATCAGGTTGGATTTAACTTTAGCACATATTTCTAAGGCATAAAAAGAAAGGACGAGTTCGTTAGCCAGCTATTTTGGATAAAAATTCAAAAAGTTAGTGCATTTTCAAAATTTTCGAGACCATTTTTTTAAGACTTAAAAATTCTATTTACGGCTATCCATAGTGCTCAGCAAGAAGAACAATTTATCCTGATGACTTTTTTCGATAAAAAAATATCAAAGTTATAGCATTTAAAAAATAAAATAAAATGAAAATTTTAAGCCAAAAAACGCACGATAAGAGAAAAAGTCAATAGAAGAAAAACGTTGCTTTTTGAAAGCTACATAAGATTATCATAACAATTTCTTGAATTTTCTTGGGAATTGGAAAATTCAAATTTTGATCCCACCGAAAATATTGAAAAACCAACATTCCATTTTGCGGTCAACCTATGCAAAATGCGCCCAAAAAAGATCTACAAATTTGTTATCAATCAGTGTTTGATAGGACGCGTAGTTTTTGTTTTATTCGAAAAAAAACACTAAACATAAAAAAATTGGACTAACGACACAAGCTACGAAAAAAATAGTTGTTCATCCAAAAAAGAGCTACACATTTGTTATAAATCATTTTTTGATAGGATGCGTAGTTTTTGTTTTCATCGTGCAAAATAACATTGAAAATAAAAAAAAATTAAATTTTGGGAAAAACGACGCAAGGATGAGAATGTAAAAAAGTTTGAATTACAAAAAGAAATGTTATTAATTTTATTTCTTTCTCCTACACCGAAAAGGTTTAAAAGCTTCGATCTAGTAGAAATAAGACTAATTATTTAAATCTTACTGCAATAGAGAAAGCTGCATCTTCTCTAATATACAATTACGAAGCAAGAACAAATATATCCCTTTGGAAATTCATTTTCCGAAATCTATCAACCGGCTTTTCAAATAGAGGGAAGAAAACTTACGGATTACTGTTACTGTGAAATTCGTAAAATATGCTAATAGTTTCCTTCTGGATCTCAGACCAGAAGGGTCTTTTTCGAATCACATAATAAAGATTCTTCTATTTCTTAAATCTTAATAAATCTGTTTTATGAAAATTACTGATATAAAAAAGTTGTTTTATTTGTGTCAGAGTATTGTTATATTGCACGTAATAACTTAGTTACGTCCAAACCAAACCTCGATTCGCGCAGTTGTGACCAGAATAATATACAAGGATATAAATATTGGAAGAGAAGGAGAATGAAGAAAATTACTGAGGATAAGTTTAAAATTCCTTTTTTGGTTCACTAATCATTTCATTAAAATAATAATAATAATTTCTCATCAACTTAATAATTATTCATCTTTTAATTTAAGTTTTGGTCCCTATTCGTGGCCGGAATAACATTTAACAAATTTTGTTGTGTTTTTTAAAAGATAATAATAAAATTTATATCAATTATATCAAGTTTCAACCCCTATTCGTGGTTGAAATGCACTATATTATCAACTGCAAAATTTACAAAATTTACAAAGAAACTTTGAAACAATTTTTTTTAGAAAAAATACATTATAATGAATTTAGGTCAATTAAAATGTATAAGGCAGGACTGATTCACATAGCCTTACTGACGAGCCCAGTGAGTCAGTCTGGGACGAAACATAAAAAATCTAATTTTTATTTTATTAAGTAAATATTTTTACATCTGTAGATTTTTAGTCGTTAGCACGATAACTTCCGGAAGAATAGGGTTGTTTCCAAAGTCAGATATCACTTTTGCAACGAATGGATCTTATAGTTTATAAAATTCTAATTTTGAAAACTCACATAAAATATTTTTTACGTATTGTTTACTATTTTTAACTTAATGTTGAAATATGAATTTTCTATCCCGATGTTCATTGGAGGGCCCCTCTGACGTCAAAGGAGTCGGATTTTCCACCAATCACATCTTATGTGTCAGTGATTCTCAAATATCTTTTTCTGTGTCGATGTTTTGTTTTGGTTATCTGCACGTCGAAAATAGAAGTCGCAAAATATTGTTCAAAAATGTCAAAGGAGGGTTTCGTAAAAGCCAATAGCGGAAATCTACCGAAAATAGATATATTTAGTGTATCGGAGTATTTTAAGAGTAATTATTGTGACTTTGTAAGTGCAGAAATACGAGGAGTGAAAATGAAACGGTTAGGTGGCCTAACCTCTTTATCCTAAGTTTCGTTAGTTTCCATTAAAGCCACATTGTCACATTGATAATTATGAGATCCACTGAGTCACGTGACACCAACTTGAATTGTTTTCCCGCCTTCACTTTATAATAATTTTTTTTTATTGAACGACTCAACAGAAAAAAAATTTAGAACGCACCTTGAGTTTTGAATAAAATTATGTATTAAAATTTATTTTATCTAAAATTGCGAAACAACCCTATTGACATATTGGATTGAGCTTTGGTATACTCTTTAAGTGTCCTAAAATTAAGGTCAAGTTCGTTAGTCTGCCATTTTGGCTGAAAATTCAAAAAGTGAGCGCAGTTTCAAAATTTTTGAGACCACTTTTTTTCAAATTTAAAAATTCTATTACGGCTATTATCATTATTATGTACGAACAATTCATACTAATGACTTTTTTGGTCGACAAAAATTACCGGAGTTTTAGCATTTACATAATTTCAAAAAAAAAACGAAAATTAACATTTTAACCCAAACAACGGACGATATGAAAAAAATGACGAAGAAAGAAAAACGTTGCATTTTGAACACCCTACAAGATTATCACAACAACTTTTTTAATTTTCTTGAAAAATCAAAAATTCAAATTTTTACCACATAAAAAATAATGAAAAATGAAAAATTCCATTTTGCGGTCGAAGTATACATGATACGAGAAAAGATGAATTGACACAAAATTGTGCATTCAAAAAAAAATATACAAATTTTTTGGAAATAACTTTTTGATAGGAGACGTAGTTTTTGTTTTATCCGTAAAAAACTACATTGAAAATAGAAAAATTGAATTTTTTGAGAAACGACATAAGATACGAAAAAAATAAATACACAAACTTTATTCACAAAAAAAAGAGCTACAAATTTGTCATTAATAATTTTTTGAGAGGAAGCGTAGTTTTGGTTTCGATCGTAAAAAATAACTTTAAAAATAAAAAAAATAAAAATTTTTTTGGAAAACGGCACAAGGTACAAAAAAAAATTAATAGACAAAAGTTGTTCACCCAAAAAGGATGTAAAAATTTTTTATCAATAAATTTAAGATAGAGAAAGTGGATTTTCTTTTAATCGTAAAAAACAAGATTAAAAATAAAAAAATTAAACTTTTGGAAGAACGACATAAGAGACGAAAAAAAAAATGAAGAGACAAAAGTTGTTCAACCAAAAAAGATCTAAAAATTTGTTATAAACTCTTGTTATGAAAACATATTAAAAAAAAAAAATTAACTTTTTGAAAAATGGACACAAGCTACAATAACATTTTATTTTACGAAAATTTTCGTCTAAATTATGTTTACAAATTTTCTCAAAACCACTTTACACTAGGATGCGTATTTTTCGTTTAAATTGTAAAAAATAAAATTTCAAATGAAATAATTAAATTTATGGAAAAAGACACAAGTTGCAATGAAATGTTTAATAACAAAAAGATTTTTTTTTTCTTATAGTATGCGCACTTTCTTTCAATCATAAAAACAAGACAATGAAAATGCGTAGGTTTTAATACGAATGCATATTATGAATTGTAATAATATAAATTTATTGAAATGATACATTTTTCAGGGTAGCTGAGAATAAAATTGAATGTAAAATAAGAAACAAATATTAAATTATTCATGATAAATAAAACTTGTACTTCATTTTGCAATATCTGAATAAGCAATTCCAGTCCGAGGTACATAAATAAATGCAATATACATTTAATATAAAAGTGTTAAACATAATGTAGAAACGTTCAGATTTTTTAAAAAATCGAGTGCGAAGCACGAGATACGTGATGAGAATGTATTCGTTAAAGCCGAAGAAGCTTTAACAAAAGAGAATTCACAATCACCAAATTACAGTTGTCGATGCTTTGATCTTTAATTTTAAAAGGTTTGCGCATAAATGTGGGGGAAATACAAAGACCGAGCGCGCAGCGCGAGGTAAATATATCATCAAGCGCGAAACGCGAGAACCAACAGTCGCACGCCCTAGGCGAGCTCAAACTTACGATCGAATTGAGCCGCGCGCCCAGCGCGCGATGAGACTGTGCCCGTTAAGCGGGAAGATTTTTTTTATATTAATTTCAGAATAAAAAAATATATTATCGACCCTGATGCCGATCATTTATGAGTAGGAATTTCAGGAACTGAATCATTGATTGTAAACTATTTTTGACTAATATAACATTTATGACACGGAAAAAATAAGTCTTGGAACATTTCCTAGATTAGTGCTGGACTTTTGGACGGGCCTCCATTTTCATAAAGTCTCGTATACTTTCTATAAAGTGATCATAAATTTTCATGGAAAAATAAAGAAAAGGCATGGAAGTTTTCAAGCACAGTCAAGGAACAACAGTCTTGGAATTCTTATGAGACAGTTTACAAAGAAAATGTATACAGTCATGAAATGGCTATAAAAAAAATCTTCATATTTTTAAAGACTTGAATTGAATAAGCGTGATTCAGAAACAAAAAACTCGAATACGAGTCAGGACTCCATGACTATCTGCGAGAATTTGCAGAGGCGCGCTCAGTGGCGCTCAGTGACAAATTCACATTGGTATGAGTGTAGTAGACTCTGGATGAAGATTCAGTGCCCCCAAACCTCGGATCTTTTTTCACTGTGCATGCGTCAAGTTGGCAACCAGATTGATTAACATTGGCTTGCTTATTTAAAATGATTAAATGTGCAAATAAATTGATTCCAACAAAAAGTAATTGTAAAACGCAGAAAGATATTAAGAATGATTTAAAATGATTATTTATGATAAAAAAGGTATGCCTTTCTTTGAATTTAAAATCGATCGTTTATTTTTACAACTGGTCGCATGTATACCATTAAGCCATTTCCCTTTCGGGGTAGGCGTGACACTACCCGATTCGGGTAGTGTTTCTAGGTTGATAACTTGTAGTAAATAACTACAAGTGTGGGCTCACCACACCCACGATGTGCCAACAGCACTCAGTTTTCTCGAATGGTCACCCATCCAAGTGCTAACCGCGCCCAATGCTGCTTAACTTCAGTGATCTGACGAGAACTGGTTTTTTCAGCGTGGTATGGCTGTTAAAGGATTTAAGGCATAAAGGATTTAAATCTCCAAGATTTAGATGAGGTGAAAAATGTTATTCACTTGCTACTTTTTTCTGCTGGATATCAAATTCCTTTAACAAAGTTGCACGATTGTTTCTTAAACGTTTACAGGCTTCAACGTTTTTAGTGGTATTAAGTATTCCTACCTCTTTCTCAATCTTCGCGATATTACTTATAATACACTTATTTCTATTCGAAATAAATTAGAAGATGGCTATTATTACATTGCAAAAAACTGGATGTAAGCAGATTTTATTTTCAAGTTCGTATTTCTGTACATAAAATATTTATAAAAATATTGAAATAAAATTTAAGAATGTGTCTCATAATAGAATAAAATGTGTTTTTTTTTCATTACAAAAACATTTACATAAAATCCATCTTCACATTTATAATTTTAATAAATAATGAAAAGTTGTTTAGAAGTTAATCGAGTCATCACTAATACTTCTTGAAACACTCAGAGGTCCCCGAGATATTACGAATCGAATATCTGAGTTCTTTTTTTCAGAAAGATACACAACAATTTACTTATTTATTTAACAAAATGTATTATTCTGTTATAGAATCTAAAATACTTTTCTTGGATTGTTGTTAAAATTGCTATTTCTCCTCAAAAATTTCATTTAAAATAACCATTTTTATAATAACAATCTATAAAAAGTATTTTTCAATCTATCTCAATAATTCTTTCATCTTTTAAGAGTGTAAACGCAAGTAAGTTTTTGCCAAAGTTTAAAATTTTGTTTATCAATAATTTATTGATATAATTTGGTAAATACATCAGTTTTATTAAAATAAATGGTTTATAACGCTACAACTTATAAACAGTGCGTCTCACAAAAAGAGCACAAAGGACAAATAGTTTGATTTTTTGTTGACTTCTTATTAATTTCTTCAATCTAGAATCAAATTCTTCCATTTAAAGAATAAAAATAACTCAATTTAATTTTTAAAAAGAAATTTTATCATGTGCCGTAGTACTATGTAATTATTTATTTATACTGCGTATGAAATTGTCTGAAAAAAATTTCCATTACATGCATTTTATATTTTTTTCCATAGAATCAAACGGTGCAATTAGTTTTTATTTTCTATCTCACTTTGAAAAAATTATTCAAAGAATTTTAGTTTAAATGGAGAAAAAACGTATTTTTTTACGTAAAATCATCCCTTGGTCAAAAAATAATTTTCCTTGAAAAATTATATTTTTCAATTATTTAAACAATGTGTTTCATTTATTATGCAAGTCTGTCTTGCAGCAAGTTGTCTAATTCGCAGCCCTCACTCAAATTCTTTTTACGCGGCCATGCAGTTTTTAGCTGCAGCACAACGCCAAGATTTTTTACCGTGTCTTCAGCGCGAATGATTAGCCGAGGGGCTTGAGTGGTTAGGAATGAGTTGCGTTAGTCTCGTGTCTAGAGTGTAGGTAGTTCTAATCCCCGCAGCGTGCGTCCGATTTTCAGAGCGAAAGAAGCGTGCGATTAATATAAGTAGAAATTGTGTGTGTTATATTATGTTATAAATAAATATATAAGTTAAAGATAATAATATTATAAATTTAAAAAATATTTTTTTTTTATCAGCAGTCTATGCAGTCTATGAACCCTTCCTTGACTGTCTTCGAGAATTTAATATTGGAGTGATGAACGGCTTACAAATCTGTCTGTGATATTTTGTTGATGGAGTCTAGGAGTCCTTCGCTGACTGTGCTGGTTCTTGTTGAATTGCAGGAAAATTAAAATTCATCTTTCATCAATTATTTCTGATTTTTATGCCTCCAATTTCGACTACTAAATTATACTTCCGTCTCATTCGAGTTGCATTTCCACGTGAATGCGTTGAGTTCATACATACACGGAAAAAAAAGTGCTGGAAATTTTCATTGACCGAGTCTGTGACTTTAGGATAGGTCTAAAAGCATTTGCAAATTGGAAAATATCGTATTGGAAAATCACGCAAATAGTGCTTGAAGAAATATAAGACTTCTTAGATTGCGACCAGCATATATCAGTCAGTGAAGCACTCCTAGACTCCATCAACAAAATATCACAGACAAATTTGTAAGTCGTTCAACACTCCAATATTAAATTCTCGAAGACAGTCAAGGAAGGGTCCATAGACTGTCAAGCTAGCCATTTATGCTAATAACAAATAAACAATTATTTTTTAAATTTATAATATTATTATTTTTAACTTATATATTTATTTAAACATAATGTACCACACACAATTACTACTTATATTAATCGCGCACTTTTTACGCTCTAAAAAATCGGAAGCACGCTGCGGGGATTAGAACTACCTGTACACTAGACACGAGACTAACGCAACTCATTCCTAACCGCTCAAGCCCCTCGACTAATCATTCGCGCTGAAAACACGGTAAAAAATCTTGGCGTTGTGCTACAGCTAAAAACTGCATGGCCACGTAAAAAGAATTTTAGTGAGGGATGCGAATTAGACAACTAGCTGCAAGACAGACTTGCATAATAAATGAAACACATTGTTTAAATAATTGAAAAATATAATTTTTCAAGGAAAATTATTTTTTGACCAAGGGATGATTTTACGTAAGAAAATACGTTTTTATTCATTTAAACTAAAATTCTTTGAATAATTTTTTCCAAATTTGTGAGATATAACATAAAAACTAATTGCACCGTTCGATTCTATGGAAAAAATCGTTATTTTAAATGAAATTTTTGATGAGAAATACCAATTTTAACCACAATCCACGAAAAGTATTTTAGCTTTTATATCAGAATAATAAATTTTCTTAAATAAATAAGGAAATTGTTTAAACAATTGTTGTGTATATTTTTGAAAAAAAATAACCCAGACATTCGATTCGTAATATCTCGGGGACCTCTCAGTGTTTCAAGAAGTATTAATGGTGACTTTATTAACTTCTAAAAAACTTTTTATTATTTATTAAAATTAGAAATGTTAAGATGGCTTTTATGCAAATGTTTTTGTAATGAAAAACAAGCACATTTTATTCTATTATGAGACACATTCTTATATTTTATTTTAATATTTTTATAAATATTTCATGTACAGAAATACGAACTTGAAAATAAAATCTGCTTACATCCTGTTTTTTCCAATGTAATAATAGCCATATTCTAATTTATTTTGAATAAAAATAAGTGTATTATAAGTAATATCGCGAAGATTGAGAAAGACGTAGGAATACTTAATACCACTAAAAATTTTGAAGCCTGTAAAGCCTCTGCAAATTCTCGCAGAAAGTCATGGAGTATTTCCCTGACTCGTATTCGAGTTCTTTCTTTCTGAATCACGCACTTATTCAATTCATGTCTTTGAAAAGATAAAAAGTTTTGTATAGCGATTTCATAAGAATTCCAAGACTGTTATTCCTTGACTGTGCTTGAAAACTTCCATGACTTTTCTTTATTTTTCCATGAAAATTTACGACCACTTTATAGAAAGTATACGAGACTTTATAAAAATGATGGCCCGTCCAAAAGTCCAGCACTAATCTAGGAAATATTCCAAGACTTATTTTTTCCGTGTACGTGCAGAGAAACGGGATGCGTGATCAAAATTAAATCTTAATAACTTCCTAATGATACATTATTTTCAATAATTCTTTCCGTAAAAAATATATTTATACTTTTCTGAACAACTTTCCTTCTCGAAGTTTTTTGTTGCTAAAAATTTGCTCGACTCTCCATGAGCTTGAAGATATGATTGTATAATTTATGCAATGTCTCAGGTAAAAATCAAAAACTATAATAATAATAAATGAATAAATACTCTACTAGTTGGAGAACATCATAAAGAATATTTTTTGAAAATTTCATAAAGACATGCCAAGAATTGACTGAATTACAGCGAGCTGAAGTAAAAAAGTCAGAAAAATTTTGTTTTCTAAAAAACAGGGATTTCCGGTTCACTTAGAAAACGGAAAAGGCTACACTTTTCTGTTCAGAGAAAACAGCTGAGAAAACAAATTTTCTATAAGAATATGTAATTCTAAAATTAAAATTCGAAACTTGTTTGAACAGTGTCCAGAGGCCAACTCCGTTCAGTGCGAAAATTTTGTAGGCGGTTATATAATCCGGCCCCTCAATTAACAATTTTTACTATTATAAAAAATTTTTATAAAAATATACGTAAAGGTAATATGTTAAAGTAGGAAAAACTATTTTTTGCAGGTTAAAGTAATGATTTTTATGTGAACAACATTTTTTTTCTATGTTTGTTGCTCTCATAGAATTTCGCAAAAACAAAAACTCAAAAATCGCCCTTGAGGGATCACTGGGAAATGTATTCAGCCTGAATTAGAAAGAAACGTCTGAATCGGATAAAAATTGTGACCTGTAGACCTATTTTTCCGCAAAAATACAATTCTGAACCATTGTGGCAACCACTCGTTATACTCAACTTCGGGTATTATTTCGAAGGTTAATAGGAGAGTTTAAAATGTGTTATTCAGTGAACACGCGAAATAGTTATTCTACCAAAATAACGTTAAACTTTTCAATAATACCTCTATGTCCCCGTTATACCCAACTTTCGTGAAATATTTCGAAGATTGATTTTCTCCGTGTAAAATTATGAATTCCTATACCATGTAAACATTTTTATTATTACTAACTTCCAAAGTAATATTGGTCAACTGTCTTTAGCCACCCAACATCATCATGAGTGTGAGGTACAATGTGAATATTCAGTTTTTTTGGTTCGACTTTCGCACATGCCTACGAATATTTATAATGTAAAAGAATTGAGATTAGAAAGATATTGTATAGTTATTTTTTTTATAATGATTTTATTTCTAAAAATAATAATAAATGTTACCTCATATCCACAGTTTGTCGACTGTCCTTGATTTTTTGTAATAACGGATGCCTTTGTAGAAATTAAAATGATAATCACCAAGCAAGGTGGTAAAAAAATCGAGGAGCTCATTTTTAACATTTTTTCTAGCCGAGCTTTCGTATCACTTATGCACCGATGGTGTACCTACACCTAATATTTATACCTCCTTAGTTGGAGGAGCAACCTACTTTAGATGTTTGTGCAGCTAATCTACTACGCTATGAGGGGACACTGGAGCAGCTGCATAGCACAACACATAAAATTTGTCCATAATATAAATCAAAATTATATTTACAGAGGTGTCTAAAGAACCGATCGTGTCAGAATGAGAACCAAGTCTAAGAATTAATGTCTGCGTTTAAAGTTTTTTAAGAAACATTTCAAGAAGCATGCTTTTTAACAAACACATTTTAGGTAATAAAAAACATAAGAAGGCTTATATCGGAGATAAGTGAATTTCTCACCATACACATTTTCGGCTCATTAGAAATAAATGTATAACAATGCAACTAAATTAAATTTATTCAAACGGTTTCTAGAAACCATTGTATATTCATCGTATTATTTATTATGAGTACAAGCTTGTTGTTTAAATCCAGAAAAATGTAACTGAATTTAAGGCAACAAACTTTTAAGGTCTTTGAACTTTGAGAATTTGGGTTTACTGTGTAGATAATGATATTTACAAGTAGTTTTAAACTTTCCGAAGCGCTACACTTTTAAAAATGTTCGTTTACCATGGAGTCCGCAGGAGAATTCCAATACATGTATTGTAAATAATGTAAAATTCGAAATTCTAGTGGATAAGTGATTATCTTAGCAAGATTCGATTCTTAGTGCAAGTGAATTTAAATTATTTGAAACAGTTTTTTCGTCACCTTACGTCTCGGAAATAAACTGCAAAAACGAATTATTCTAAATTTCAAACAAAAAATGTTTTTATTTCCACGGGTCCAGAGATCAATATTATATTGATAATTATTCCTATGATTAGCATCTCGTTTTTTTTATAATGTTATAATTACTGAACAGTAATTTTTCTGTTGATTGAGTGAACTTCTTTTCTTTACATGTAATGTCAACTAATTTCTTTTATTAGAATTAAATAAATGTAGATAAATTCATAGGCATGATTGTTAATGAAATTGATATCGTCATTTTGATCCATGGGAATCTCGAGGCCTAGAAGGCGGTCGAGAGAGGAACGAGGAAAGTTATGGTAAATTAGTAGAGAAATTAAACTCCTTTCCAACGAAAGAAACGAGAAAGAGAGGGAGAGTAGAGGGAAATAGTGGAAGAAGAAACACCGTTCCTACGAGAGGAAGGAGGGAGGGATTTGGAAAAATATGGGAAAAGAAACTCCGTTCCTACTAGAGCAACGATAGAGAGTAGAGGAAAATAGTACAAAAAAGAAATAGGCGATACAAAATTTGTTCAGGTAACCTCTAAGAACTATTTGACTCATCAAACATTGGAAAGTGATAGATGCGTTTTTCGGCTAAAGCGCATCAATTTACACTGTTAACAATTTGAGAAGTAAATGGCTAACGGAGTTTTGAGAGTACAAGTTTTCGGAGTATAAAATCGACTTAGTATTGAACACATTTAACTCCGCATATTTTACTCCAGAGTGAAGTAGAGTGAGAAAAAGGTTCTGAAGTGCATAATTCGCACCGCACAGAAACAAAATCTTATCTCATGCTCAATCCGGAGTCAAGGAGTCGTGGCGCAACTTCGTACGGAGTTTATATTCGGAACTGTGTTCGCAGAAAACTTACAAACAGTCTCTTCCCATTGTGATGAAGAATTTTTGTATTAGCATTTGGGTCTTATGGATATATTTAATTAAAAAACGTGCATTTCATAAAAGTTAAATTAGCAAACGTTTCGACCACGGATAGGGGTTCTCCTCAGTGGCAGATATGTAATTTAAAAATAAACTTAAAATTAAAGCTTTGGCATGCAATATTTGGTAAAAAAAGGGGAGAATTCATGCATAAACTTATCACTTCTATGTCATGCAGCTCCTCTCTCCCCCCCCCCCCCCCTCTCTCTCTCTCTCTGCGTGTACTTCCCGTTTCGTTGCAGAAGGTGAGATGGTTGGGGGAAAGTAAATCACTCCTTAATCCCACAAACACAATTCCCCGAAACCACCTCACCTTCTGCAACGAAACGGGAAGTACACGCAGAGAGGAAGCGTATAGAGAGAGAGAGAGAGAGAGAGAGAGAGAGACGGAGAGAGAGAGAGACGGAGAGAAAGACGGAGGGAGATAGTGAGGAAGAGGGAAAGAGAGAGAGAGAGGAGCTGCATGACATAGAAGTGATAAGTTTATGCATGAATTCCCCCCTTTTTTTACCAAATGTTGCATACCAAAGCTTTAATTTGAAGTTTATTTTTAAATTAAATATCTGGCACTGAGGAGGACCCCTATCCGTGGTCGAAACGTTTGCCAATTTAACTTTTATGAAATGCACGTTTTTTAATTAAATATATCCATAAGACCCAAATGCCAATACAAAAATTCTTAATCACAATTTAAATAATTGGGTCAATTAAATCCGACATTTTTCAAGAAAACAGTAAAAATGTCACAGAACGACTCTCTTCGCAGTTGTTCGCCACATCATGGCTGCAACCTAGGTGGAAAATTCAGTAGTCTGAAGATGTTCACCACCGGCGCAGTACTGACCCAGTACTGGGCACCAGTACAGATAATCGGCAATTCGCAATTTTTTTTTATGCTTTTTTTTTTTAAGGAAAAAATTCTAAGTTTCATCCTTATGATAAATTGTAAATGTTCAGAAAAAATTACATTTGATGTCATTCTTAATCGTCATAAAATAGTTTAAAACATCTGAAAAGCAAAACGTTATACAAAAGTTTAAAAAAAATTGTCACAGTACGCGATAAAATTTTAAGTTCCGTCGATAAAAATTTTAAATGCTGATTAAAAATTACATTTTATGTCCTTATCAAAAGTTGTAAAATGGTCTAAAACGCGAAAAAACAAAATATTACATAGAGAAAAATTGCAATCGATTTAAATTATTTATTTACAAATTATTTCATTTCTATTCCCGTTAACAGTTCATTTATTTTACATCTACACGGAAAAAAGTGCTGGAAATTTTCATTGACCGAGTCTGTGACTTTAGGATGGGTCTGAAAGCATTTGAAAATTTGAGAATATTGTATTGGAAAATCATGCAAATAGTGCTAGAAGAAATATAAGACTTCTTAGATTGCATCCAGCATATATCAGTCAGTGAAGCACTCCTAGACTCCATCTACAAAATATAACAGACAAATTTGTAAGACGTTCAACACTCCAATATTAAATTCTCGAAGACAGTCAGCGAAGGGTTCATAGACTGTCAAGCTAGACATTATGCTAATAAAAAAATAAAAAAATCTTTTTTAAATTTATAATATTAATATCTTTAACTTATATACTTATTTAAGCATAATATACCACACATAATTGCTACTTATATTAATCGCACGCTTTTTATGCTCTGAAAAATCAGACGCACGCTGCGGGGATTAGAACTACCTATACTCTAGACACGAGACTACCGCAACTCATTCCTAACCGCTCAAGCCCCTCGACTATCATTCGCGCTGAAAACACGGTAAAAAATCTTGGCGTTATGCTACAGCTGAAAACTGCATGGCCGCGTAAGAAAAAATTGAGTGAGGGCTGCGAATTAGACAGCTTGCTGCAAGACTGACTTTGCATAATAAATTAAACACATTGTTTAAACAATTTTTGTTTAAATAATTGAAAAATATAATTTGTCAAGGAAAATTATTTTTTGACCAAGGGATGATTTTACGTAAAAAAATAAGTTTTTTCTTCATTGAAACCATAATTGTTCAAATAATTTTTTGAAATTTGCGAGATATAACATAAAAACTAATTGCACCGTTCGATTATATGGAAAAAATATAAAATCCATGTAATGGACATTTTTTTCAGACAATTTTATATGTAGTATAAATAAATAATCACATAGTACTACGGCACATGATAACATTTGACATTTCTTTTTAAAAATTAAATTGTGTTATTTTTATTTTTTAAATTAAAGAATTTGATTCTAGATTGAAGAAATTAATAGCTTATCAACAAAAAATCAAACTTTTTGTCCTTTGTGGTCTTTTTGTGAGACGCACTGTTTATAAGTTGCAGCGCTATAAACAATTTATTTTAATAAAACTGATATATTTACCAAATTATATCAATAAATTATGGATAAACAAAATTTTTAACTTGGGCAAGAACTTACTTGCGTTTAAAATCTTAAAAGATGAAAAAATTATTGAGGTAGATTCGAAAATACTTTTTATAGATTGTTATTCAAAACATGGTTATTTTAAATGAAAATTTTGATGAGAAATAGCAATTTTAACAAAAATCCACGAAAAGTATTTTAGATTTTATATAAGAATAATAAATTTCGTTAAATAAATAAGGAAATTGTTTAAACAATTGTTGTGTATCTTTTTGAAAAAAATAACTCAGATATTTGATTCGTAAAATCTCGGGGACCTCTCAGTGCTTCAAGAAGTATTAGTGGTGACTCGATTAACTTCTGAACAAATTTTTATTTATTCATTAAAATTATAAATTTGGAGATGGCTTTTATGTAAATGTTTTTGGAATGAAACAAAACACACATTTTATTCTATTATGAGACACATTCTTATATTTTATTTCAATATTTTTATAAATATTTTATATACAGAAATATGCACTTGAAAATAAAATCTGCTTACATCCAATGCAATAATAGCCATCTTCTAATTTATTTCGGATAGAAATAAGTATATTATAAGTCATATCGCGAAGATTGAGAACGAAGTAGGAATACTTAATACCACTAAAAATTGTAAAGGTAAATGTCCGCTATGAAACAATCGTGCGACTTTGTTGACGGAATTTGATATCAAGCAGAATAAGGTAGCAAGTAAATAAAATTTTTCACCTCATCTAAATCTTGGAGATTTAAATCCTTTATGCGACCAGTTGTAAAAATAAATGATCGATTTTAAATTCAAAGGAAGGCATCTCTTCTTTATCATTTTAAATCATTCTTAATATCTTTATGTGTTTTACAATTACTTTTTGTTGTAAACAATTTATTTGCACATTTAATCATTTTGAATAAGCAAGCCAATGGTAACCAATCTGGTTGCCGTCTTGACGCATGCGTAGTGCGAAAAGATCCGAGTTTTGGGAGCACTACACTCATGCCAATGTGAGTTTGTCACTGAGCGCGCCTCTGCAAATTCTCGCAGAGAGTCATGGAATGATTCTCTGATAGGCCAGTCAGTGGAGCATGAAAAAGAGTGTTTTGGTGCCACAATTCCAAAGTGGAAGCGACAGTGATATTTGTGTATTGGTGATGCCTGGGATGAAGGCCAGTATGTTTTCAACAGCAAATTCGCAAACGCAAGAAACTGCGCGCTGTTCAAAGTTTGCGAAATCATGTTTTTTGAAGAATGCGAGAAAGATATGAAACCGCGGTAAAAAAGTTAAATTATAAATGAAAGTTATTGAAAAGATGTACAATTTGATTAGTCAAACTTGGAGTTCGGTTAATTTGTTTGCTTACAAAAAAATCAAAACCGTAAAAATTGGTCACTTTCTAATTTTTGCAATAATGCACGCAGGTCATTAAAAATCTGTGAAAATGTTTATTTTTTTGAGGTGAAAGCTTGTGAAAAATTTTAGCTTAAAACAGTAAATACTGTGCAATGAAAGTGCAGAATTTCAATCCCCAACATCTTTACCCAAAGCTATCCTCAGATACTTTGTTCCCTGATTAAAGTTGGCCAAAAGCGGCTGAAAGCAGGAAATGGCGTTTTTTCCTTAAAAACAAATAGAATAACTTCCTTGATTTTAGTCTTAAAAAATTGCGGTTTCAGTCCATGATCAGTCATGAGTTCTGAATAATGAAACAAAAAGGAAAACAGCTCCACGATGATGAGAAGAAGAGATTTTTTTTTAACAATTACTGCAGGTTCAATTTTGAAGGTAGAGAGCTCACATTTTAATAAAATGTAGTTGAAGAATTTAAATAATTTCAGAAAAATGATCTGAATTTTCATTTGTGAATTGAGTGTTTGCCATCGCGGTGAATCGGCGGACAACATGCAACTTATTGCGTGACGGCGGAGTGGGGGAGCAGCTTCCACGTGCGAGGCATTCGCGCTCAAAGTGAATTACCGTCTTCAAAATGCGTCAGCTGCAAAAATCTCGAGAACGAAGCAACATATTGAGATGATTTTTTTTTAATTTGGGCTAACCTTTTGCACTGATTAACAATCCTACATCAAAAGTTCGCAAAGAGTACATTTAATGCTTGAAATGTAAGGTTATTTTTATTATCTTCCCTAATTGCACGATTCCTAACTCAATTTTCCTATTGAATGTGAACTGTGTTTCATTGTTATTAAGTTTGTTCAATAATGTTTTAAGAAATGTGTATAAAATGAAAATTTTATTGTTTGTTAAACGCAGGTTCAACATTTTGTGGAAATGTACTGAAGTAATTTCTTACTGTTTTCGACTTTCTTAATTAATGTTGGAAGAGGTGGGTATTGAATTAAATTTCCATTATACTGAATGCGTGATGTTTTGTTGAAACTGATTTTAGTAATTCTTCGATTAGTCCATTTTTCTGTTTTCTAACTGGGACTCGACATAAAGTTGAACTTTTCGGCTCCACTTCAATAGCAGAGAAAGCGAAGATGGAATGACCAAGGGTCACAGGTAACACCTTCTTTTGTCCAAGCACCGTATTGTACCCTCCGAAGGTTAAATCTAGAGATGCTGCATCTTATGCACCTGCACCATTTTCTCAGTTTTAACAAAGCTTTGACGTTGCTAACACCGTTTTGTCCGTTCAGACAGTGACATTTTTGAAATTTGCATTTGTTCTAGGCCCTCAGCGTGTGCATGCCACGCTCTGCACCTGTCGCTGGGAACTTCTTGACATAAAATTGCGGTTACGTTATGCTAAGGTGACAATGACACCGACCTGGTATGCGAAAATAAAACCCTCTCTACCTGAATTAAGCCCTGATGATCTGAGGAAAGCAAAAGTTTGCTCCTTCGACAAGATCGGTTTTTCTACATTTCTGTGAAAGTTCCCGTGCATTTTCTTGTCGCGTAGCTGTTGGTGAAATTGTTCAACCTCTGCTTTCTTCACTTCGGTTTTTAAAAGTGAAGCATCTAGATTGAGTAATGCACTTTCCTCACTTCTGATGTTAAAATTCAGGCCAATCATCTAGTGTTTCCTGACCATTTTTAGGAGAAAGCTCTGCCATCCGCAACGATGTAAATTGTACATAGAACAATTCGGTTATGAAGACACTGGATGTATAATCGCGGAACTGACGAATTGATATGCAAGCTTTCATGCATATGCATGTTCTTACGTTTGGTGACATCAAGGGACTTAAGCTCGTTCTTCGTCCATTGAACCACCCCAATCGAGTAGAGTAGAACCGGGACGGCAAGCATGTTAGTCGCAGATACCAAATCTGTCGAAGAAGTTGCTTGTATCTGCTTCAGAGAGACTCCTTCGCTGATGTTACGTCCTGAATGCGACTTTGAGGCACGCCCAGGCATGTATAGGTCTCTTCAGTATTAAGATGTCTAATAGCACTTATATCCACAAGCTCAGGGCCCTCGGGAACGCCAGTAATCTTTCCTTTCTTCAGATTAATTTTGGCACACTTGTCCAATCCAAAGTCCATCCTAATCTCTCCTGTGTACTTCTTTACGATATTTGTAGCAGTTTGGAGTTTGCTTTTACCAGAGACATAGATCTTCAGGTCATCCATATAAAATACATGAGTGACCTTATGCTCGCGCTGATTAGTGTCGCCACAGAGGTATCCGGAAGGAGTTTGTAGTGCGAGAGATAGAGGCAGAAGTGTGATGCAAAAAAGCAAATGGCTCATGGTATCACCATGAAAGACGCCCCTCTGGAAGGTGACGTTATTCGTTGTCAAAAGATAATTTCTAGATGAGTGGATGCACCTTCATGCTTTCCAACAGACAGATGATAAGTCTATGAGAGGTTGAATCAGAAGATTTCCGGTAGTCAATCCAGGCCATTGACAGGATGCGCTGATGGGCCGCAGCATCCTTAAAGACACACCTGTCAATTAGCAGGTTCTCTCGACAGCCTGATACACCTTTTTTCGAGCCACGTTGTTCGCACATTTCTCGCCACACAGGCTCAATTCGTCGAACAATCCTGTTATTCAGGATAGCTGTAAAGATCTTTTACAGTTTGTTCAAACAAGTTATTGGCCTGTAATTCTCTGGGTTGGACAAGTTGCCTTTTTTCGGTAGGAGTATAGTGGTCCTAACACCAGCCACTGCAAAATGGGCGTCTCTGACTTTAAATATAAGGTGAATATGCGGGCCAAATGTTGGTGTGTAGAAGTAAACTGCTTCCACCAGAAGTTCTTCATACAATCTGGTCCAGCAGCGGAAAAGTTCTTCGTGCCTCTAAGTATTTTTTCACCTTTTCGGCAGTCATTGATGGACATCCCTCCTCAGATTTTATGAGGTTGTCGCAAAACTCCTTGAAGCGGATGATATTGTCAGTATCTTCTTTCAACTTTAGTGTTTTCGGGATCTTTTATACCTCTCTCCAAAAAGTCTCTACCTCCTTGGGCTTGTGTGGATTTTTGATAGAAATCGGGAGATCGCTGAAGAGGCGCGAAGGGTCAGTGAGAAACTGTTGATTCCCCCTGATCCATCTCTCCCTCTTCTGTATTCTCCTCCTTGCGTCAGATAACGGTCGTGTTTTGTCAACAATATGCGTCTTGATTGTCAGCAGCTTTGACTTGTTCAGTACGTGATTCAAGATCCTCAGTTCTTGGGCCAACTTTCGAACCCTTTCCGTCAACGATGGTCCAAAGGTCGGATTCTTGCAAGATATCTCCACGAAGGGAGGCATCCATTTCAGCCAGATCTTGGGGCTTAGGAGGAACTTACATGTTAATGTCCCTCCTTTTCCTAAATTCGCGATCATCTCTCAGAAGGTGCCTGCTTTACGCGGTTGGTCTTAATGTCTTTTCCTCATCTTCGCCTGCAGCTTGATCAAGCAGCGGTTGGCGAAGCGCTCCGCGTACATATCCATTTTTCCAGAGGTGGGCACGTTGATTTCGCAATGATTGAATCACAACGTGCTGAAGCTCTGGGTGTTTCTGGCACCACAGAGTGTGCACACGCGCCATAAAGCCTCGGTGACCAGGGGTAATGCTGGCATCGTAGCAGTCTAGCAAGTCATCCTTGAGTTGATCCGTCCACTCAATGTGGGCGTTTCGCCGGTTCGTCTGCGTGTTTTCATCTACATTATTTTCAACACCCTGAACTCTAGGATGATCGGCATTGTTTGCCGACCCATTGTCGGATGCTCTGCGCATGCGATCGTTTTGAACCGCATCTACAACTTTTTCGTGTTTTGGTGGTGTCATTGTTGTTCCCACGAGCAGCTAGGAAAATGGTTCGTCCATCCTTGTAGAGCCCTGCGTGCAAGGATAAGGCTGATACTCTGAGAGGTCGCCCGGTATCCCAGAGTCACCTTTTAAGACACCTCACCAGGGTGCCATTCAGCTTTCGGCACGCTTGTTACGCCTCCGCTTAGGAGTTATTCCTTCGGGACGATCCCTGAACAATTGTCCGCGACTGCTTATTAATTATTGTAACCATATTCAGTAGAAACCCTGCGTACAGGGACCCTCTATCAGCAACCCGAGGACGCGTTCGGTGGCTTTGCCATAGGCCCTTCAGTTCTATTCCAACGGAATCGAAACCGAAAAAAAAAAATATATATATATATATATATATATATATAAGTTTATATATATAAGTAAAACAATATCATCCGCTTCAAGGAGTTTTGCGACAACCTCATAAAATCTGAGGAGGGATGTCCATCAATGACTGCCGAAGAGGTGAAAAAATACTTAGAGGCACGAAGAACTTTTCCGCTGCTGGACCAGATTGTATGAAGAACTTCTGGTGGAAGCAGTTTACTTCTACACACCAACATTTGGCCCGCATATTCACCTTATATTTAAAGTCAGAGACGCCCATTTTGCAGTGGCTGGTGTTAGGACCACTATACTCCTACCGAAAAAAGGCAACTTGTCCAACCCAGAGAATTACAGGCCAATAACTTGTTTGAACAAACTGTGTGTCTTTAAGGATGCTGCGGCCCATCAGCGCATCCTGTCAATGGCCTGGATTGACTACCGGAAATCTTCTGATTCAACCTCTCATAGACTTATCATCTGTCTGTTGGAAAGCATGAAGGTGCATCCACTCATCTAGAAATTATCTTTTGACAACGAATAACGTCACCTTCCAGAGGGGCGTCTTTCATGGTGATACCATGAGCCATTTGCTTTTTTGCATCACACTTCTGCCTCTATCTCTCGCACTACAAACTCCTTCCGGATACCTCTGTGGCGACACTAATCAGCGCGAGCATAAGGTCACTCATGTATTTTATATGGATGACCTGAAGATCTATGTCTCTGGTAAAAGCAAACTCCAAACTGCTACAAATATCGTAAAGAAGTACACAGGAGAGATTAGGATGGACTTTGGATTGGACGAGTGTGCCAAGATTCATCTGAAGAACGGAAAGATGATTGGCGTTCCCAATGTCCCTGATCTTGTGGATACAAGTTTTATTAGACATCTTGACACTGAAGAGACCTCTAAATACCTGGGCATGCTTCAAAGATGTATTTGGGACGTAACATTAATGAAGGAGTCCCTCCGAAGCAGGTGCAAGCATCTTCTTTGACACATTTGGTGTTCAAATCTGTGGGCGCTGAACAAGGTATCTGCGAGTAACGTGTTTGGGGTGGTTCAATGGTTGATGATTTTTAGATGGCAGTTCTTGTCAGGGCGGATTCATAAAAATTCGACTCAAGATATAAATTCATGTCTTCAAGACATAGAAATTTGTCTCCATGACGTAAATTTAATTCTGGTTCCGTCTCAAAAATGAAACATGCTGAAGTCACTGGCGTAGCCAAGGGGGGGGGGGGGTAAAACCCCTCTCTTGACAATGGAACAGGCATATTTACTGAACCGCCCACTTACCGTACTATATATTTATTATTATAGTGCGAGTGTAGTTAGTTAGTTTTTAAGCGTTTAAACTATTTGCTCTCAGTAGTTGACCCCAGTCTTCTTGGTGAAGCCTAGTATGTCGATTGTCGATCACTGATCGCGTTGTAATTTTCTCGGGTTCCATAAAATGGGCCCCGCGGGTTTGTTGCCTGAGCCTAGCCAATGCCGGGCACTGGTATAATACATGCAGGGATGTTTCGTCCTCCCTGCCGCATTTCCTGCACTCTGTCGTGGGTTTATAACCCATTTTGAGCATATGATAGTTCAAGTGGTTGTGCCCAGTTAGGATCCGGACCACTGTCCTTACATCTTTCTTGGGTAAACCGTGGCTCTGTCCATCCTATAGGTATAACCCAGGATGGATTTCTCCTGACGGCAACCCTGGATTTGTTCCCAGTATTCCCGGTGTTTTGTTCGGATCCAGCTTTTGATGGCCATACCGATGCAGCAAGACGCTAGTCCCTGTACCGGTTCCGGTCCTATGTATTCAGTTGCTGCGCCGCATTTTGCCAACTGGTCCGCCTTTTCGTTCCCCTTGATCTCTGTTTGACCAGGGACCCATATGGGGGCCACTTTGTTTTTTTTCTGCAAGTTGTTTTAATGCTATTTTCGTTGACTTTCTGCGGAAATTGCGCTAACTTTCCAGCTGAAAATTCCAGCCTGAAATCGACTCAGTAACTTCCAAGACAACGCTGTACTACCATTACCTATACCTCCGCTCGACCCCCGGAGGTCTACACCGTCGCCCCAACACATTCCGTTTGCACTAGGTATACAAAATAAAACTTCCTGGAAGTTAAGTTCCAGATGAAGATTGGCCGTACTCAACCCATTTTTCTCATGAATGGTCATGTTTTAACAACTTCGGAGAGCACCAGTTGAACAAAATACATCTTTCTCCAGGAAGTTGAGTTCTAAATAGCTATTGGTCGCACCCCAACTATTAGTGGAACTTAATGCCGAGCGCTTAACATTCGATCTTTCAGATCAGCACTCGATATACATATTGTGACCAACCACTAAGAAAGGGACCCAATGCGGAAAAAATATATTTTTAGTTTTTTACACCCATCTATAGTTTCTTATTTACTCTTCAATCATAAAAAATATTATTCCCATATCTGAAAAATTTGAATTGTTATTCAATTGCAAAGTGAGGCTCGCTTATGGAGTTCCTGTGTTGGACAACCTCTTCAATCGCTCCTCCTGTAAAATGAAGTCACCGCGCGTTAGGTCCCTTTCTTCGAGGACGGTCACTATATCATTCTAATACTAACCTCATTTGATATTGATCTCACTGGGCCACTGTTTTTGACGTTACGGCAGTGACGTTTTATTAAATTAAAATCTTATGCACTTAGCGTTCGGCAGATTCGGTATGCGCGCAAAATATATCATTATCAAACTCGCATTTGGCACTGACCTCGCTCTGCCGTCATGTCTCCTCCTTGAGCACAGAGATTCATTATTGGGCCCTCATAATCTACATATTTAACATGTTTTAGCAAAACCCACCGAAATCCACTTGTCCATACATTTAGTGCGGGGTCCCTTCCATAAATTTGTAAAATCCTGTTTCTTTAAAATGAAACTTTTCGAAAATTTATTTTTATCGTAAATATAGTAGTATGAATGAAAGACTCATCTTAAATTTTGGTTGGCATATTTGTTATCCTAAGATATTGAAATTTCATGAAATTTGCCACAGTTTATGAAAAAATAAATATAAAAAATGTCACATGTAACGATACGTACGAGACATTTACAATTGAAAATAACGTTTAAATTTCAAAGTAGAATTTTACGTTGAAGGCTTCGAACTTTCTTGTACATATCCGCGTAGTCTTCGTGACAAGAGAAGAAACACATAAATTAATATTCTTCTTATAAAAACTTGTTTTCAAAGTTTACCCATGTTTACCCTATTTGCTCTAATACTAATTTTTTTTATTTGTAAAGTTTATTAATAAAGTCACTAAGTGACCTTTAAAATTTCTGTGACAGGTCACAAGGGTGCCCCCCCCCCCCGGGGAATTTTAAAGGGGGTGTGTGGTGTGAACTAGATTATTTCCGTGGCCAGTTACAGGGGTCCTTTCCGCCCCCACGTTACATTTAAAAAGGTTAAGGGTTGTGACCAGCGGCGGATTTAAGGAAAAGGGCCTAGTGGGCAAAAGCTTTCTAGGGGCCCTTACACCACACTTTTTAGCCCCCCCCCCTTTTTGGCAAGAGGGGCCCTTGAGGGCTCTCGTCGGGGGGCCCAGTGGGCAAATGCCCAATGCCCACCTGTTAAATCCGCCACAGGTTGTGACATATACATTATTTCAGTGACCAGTCAGAGGGGTGCCTTTCCGCCCCCCGCAAGACATTGAAAAATATTAGCGGTGGAACGTAAACTATTTCTCTGACCAGTCACAGGTGTCAAAGGTGTGTGCAAAATATAAAATTTTTATAGTTTTATTTAGTTTTAACCTTGAAAGCGACATCTGCGCTCATTTTCATGATTATTTTCTTAATAAGCGCGTTAGAGTACATCAATGTACGAGGTGTGTAAAAATCCTTTTCGGAACTCCACTCAAAAAAATGTCTGGTTAAATTAACCAGAATTCTGGTTAAATATGGCCTTACAATTTTTTCTGGTTAGACTAACCAGAATTATGGTTGAATTAACCAGAATTTCTGGTTAATTTAACCGGAATTATGGTTAATTCAACCATAATTCTGGTTACTCTAACCAGAAAAAATAGTAAGGGCATATTTAACCAGAATTCTGGTTGATTTAACCAGACATTTTTTTGAGTGTATATCACTGAATAAATTCAGTTCAAATATTTCTAGAAGGCACTTAAGATTCAATTTGTATTTGATATATATTTATTAGTGTTTGATATATTTAAGATTATACTGCATTATAGTTTTATATAATCATATATTCTTCTCGACTACAATTTTCATGCAAATAAATTATAATTATACTTATATTATTATGAGATTGGACTATGTTATATTATTATAGATATCAAGATTTAAAAATAAGTAATTTTCATCCAATAACTTACACAGTAAAAAATAATACTTGAAATTATAATGTTTGGATCAATTTTCTTTGAATTCAAAACCATTTAACTTTATTTAAGGTAAACCACTTATGAGGTTTTTAACTTTGAGCATTTGTTTTTACTGTGAGGCTAATGGGATTTACAATTAGTCTCAGACTTTCTGAAGAGCTATTTTTACAATAAATGTTTTGATTTCCATGGGTTTGAGTTCAATATCATATGGATCATTATTCATATGTTTAGAATTTCGCCCCTTTCTATAATGTAATTCCTGAACAGTAATCTTTTCTGATTCATTCAATTTCTTTTTAGTTTCAGCCTCCCACTTCATACGATTCACATCTTTACGCCATTGATTTCCAGAGAGATTTGCTTCTTTCATTGATACTATTGTAAAGGCTGAGAATAAATCCTGAAAAGTAAATTTTTATTTAAAAATGTAAGAAAATTACACAGGCCGATAAAAATTAGGCTGTGTCTAGTCGTCCCGAAAAATTGGTGGAGTTGAGAAAGACGATGGACTGGTCCCGAAATTCGGGATGACTAGCCAAGCTTATGGAAAATACTTTACTACTCGTCCCGAATTTTGGGACGATGAGACACTTCACAAAAGTTAACTATACCCAAAGACCCAACTATGTGACCCTGAAGGATTTTGTTAAACATTACAGTTTTATACTGAAAAACTAGCAAAGAAAGCGATTAAAACTGTGTTATTTGATTAATAAAGGGTTTGTTGTCTAAAGATTTTTGAGTTTGCTGAATCCAAAGAGCTCAGATTTTAAAAATTCAAAATGGCAAATCTTTGCTACTTTTTCAGTGTGAAACTAAAATAGTTACTTTGCCATGTCTCGGAGAAAAAGAATCGGTTCGGTATTACTCAAAATGGAAATGAAAGGTAAAAAGGAGAATTAAATTATGACGTCAGCAGTTTTAAGGGTGAAAAAATCACTGCTTTTGTTATATTGTTTCAAATATGGCTAAAAATGGACATTTCTCACTTCTGTGTTAGGATATTTCGAAATTCGGATAATCTTCTGAAAAGCCCATACCTCCAATTAATTTGAAACTCCGGATGTCCATGCATTTTACCGCGCTGATTATGAAAATGATAGTAAAAAAACCCGAAAATTTGATGTTCATGGCGAAAACCATGGAAATCCCATAAAAGTCATGGTTTTTCGAATTTATCTCGGTAAATACAAAAAATTTCGGAAAACTTTCAGATCAAAGTTGTAGATTCAATGAAAATATAAATTTTTTAATTTGCAGAATTTTCCTTCCAGATGGATAGTGTCTGAGAAAATTTCTATTTAAATTTATTAAGTGCAATAGGCTTGCGTCCTTTTCGGGTGCACATCCGAAAAGCGCGTACCTCCGATTAATTTGGAACTGTGTATACCTATGTATTTTGCTGCGCTGGTTACGGATATGATAGTGAAAATACCCACATATTTAATTTTCATGGTGAAGACCATGGAAAACCCATAAAAGTCATGGTTTTTCAAATTCGTCTTCGTAAATACAGAAACGGAAAAGTTTTTAGACAAAAGTTGTAGACCTATTAAAAATATACATTTTTGATTGCGTACAGTTTTCACCCCATATTGATAGTTTCTGATAAAATCGCTATTGAAAGTAAGTGAGGAATCCCATGTCAAATCATCTGAAGAATTTCAGGTATTGTTAGTAATTTTGATGAAAATTCTAGTATCCGTTCTTTAAGGTGTTGAAATAAAAGCCCTATAATATTTTTTGAAAGAATCAAAACACCTAGGAGATATTCAAAATTGAAAATTTTGGTCCCTTTTTTTCCTAAACTTTCATAACGTTGGTGATTTTAATGATATTAAGGTCTATTTTTTCATTATTTATAATAGGACGCAGTTTAAAACAACTATTTTTTGCACATAACAAAAAGAAAATTGAAAAACTTATTGGATTCTTCAAAAACCCATAAAAGTCATGGTTTTTGGAATTTATCTCGGTAAATAAAAAAAAATCAGGCAAAAGTTGTAAATCCAATCGGAATATACATTTTTTATTTCACACACATTTCCTGCCAAATTGATAGTTTCTAAGAAAATAGCTTTTGAAATTTAGTAAATGTAACAGGATTGAGTCGTTGGAAAGGGGTAGGGGTTTGGACAACATAATTTCTGTGACCTGTCCTAGGGTTGCCTTCTCGCCCCCACGAGATGTTGAAAAGGGGTAGGGGTTTGACCAACATTATTTCTGTGACCAGTCACAGGGGTGCATTCCCGCCTCCCACGAGATGTTAGAAAGAGCTAAGGGTTTGACCAATAATAATCCTGTGCCCAGTCACAGAAAGGCCGAACACTTACTGAACTCAAGCCTGTTGCACTTGAGAAATTCCACGTCAAATCATCCGAAGAATTTTAGCTATTATTATTAATTTTGATGAAAATTCTAGTATTTGTTCTCTTAGGTGTTGACAGAAAAACACTAACATAATTTTTCGAAAAAATTTAAAAACTTAGGAGATATTTACAATTGAAAATTTTGGTCTTTTTTTTCTCAAACTTTCATATAAGCTTGGTGATTTTAATGTCTATTTTTTAATCATTCGTAATAGAACGCATTTCTAAAAAAATATTTTTTGAACAAATAAAATTTCAAAACCTTCTTAGATTTCTCAAAAACTAATTTTGAAACTGAATTTCTGAGAAAAACCCACTTTTTATTTTCTTCATTTTTTATGTAGTTAACTTACAATGTCCTCTACAAGCACTGTAAATATTAAAATGGTATCTTCCTTAGTGTTCCAGAAATAATTAAGAACGTACGCCGTGGCATGGTTCGTGGCATCGTGTGCATCGTTTCGGCCTACGTTTATATATATAATTTGAAAAAAGGGTTAAACAACTACCGCAGGGTTCCATTGAGAGGAACTGCCATTTAAAAATGACACCAGCTCCCAGTAGAACCGCGGTAAATCACATTTATGGCCACGTCTCACAACCGTGAGATGGGTGGTCACAGGGCACGATGAAATCACAACGACAGGCCGGTGAAACCCTCGTGTGTATTGAGGACACGAAGCGACCCAAGGATGACAGCTTTCTGCATCCATCTCGTAAGAGCCTTGGCATATTTTTTGTACGCGGGTATGGCTTTAAGGTTACGAACCAGTGATAGTTTCGCATCTCCGACAGCACCGATCACAAGGACAATTACTTGTACCAAATATTTTGGGAACAGTCGTTACAGCTCCCTTTTAAGGTCTTGATATCTATATATCAAAAAATGAAGGAAACAAAAGGTTTTTTTTTACAGAAATTCAGTTTAAATATTAGTTTTTGAAAAATCCAAGAAGTGTTTGAAATTTGTGTGTTCAAAAAATAATATCATTAAAATCCCAAAAGTTATGGAATTTAAAAAAAGGACCTTAATTTTCAATTGTGAATATCTTCTAAGTTGTTTTCATTAAAAAAAAAATTATTTTAGAGTTCTTCTTTCATCACCTTGAAGAACGGATACTAGAATTTTGATCAAAATTACTAACAATAGCTGAAATTCTACAGATGATTTGACATGGAATTGCTCACTTATTAAATTTCAATACCGATTTTATCAGAAAATATCAATCTGGGGGGAAAAGTGTACCGAATCAAAAATGCATACTTTGATTGGATCTAAAACTATTGTCAAAAAACTTTTCCGAAATTTTTTGTCTTTACTAATATAAATTCGAAAAACCATGACTTTAATGGGTTTTCTATGGTTTTCACCACGGAAATTAAATTTGCGCGTATTTTCACTATCATATTCGTAATAAGCGCGTAAAAATGCATATAGGCAGATAGAGTTTAAATTAATCGGAGGTACGCGCTTTTCAGAAGGGCACCCGAAAATGACTCAAGCCTGTTGCACTTACTAAACTTCAATAGCAATTTTTTCAGAAACTGTCAATCTGGGAGAAAAAGTGTAAAGAATGAAAAATGTATATTTTGATTAAATCTAAAACTTTTATCTAAAAACTTTTCTGAAATTTTTTGTATTTGCCGAGATATACTCGGAAAATCATGCCTTTTATGGGTTTTCCATTATTTTTACCATGAAAAATATATTTTCAGGTATTTTCACTATCATATTCGTAATCAGCGTGTCCAAATACATAGGTATACAGAGTTTCAAATCAATCGGAGATTTGCGCTTTTCGGAAGTGCACCCCGAAATTCTCACGTATAGGAACAATTTGGACAACGGATTCGTTTTTAGGACATCAGAATCCTTCGGGGTCACCTGGTCCGGTCTTTGGGTACGAATTTTGTCGGCCTGTGTTAATAAAGATAAATAAAAAAAATGTTTGTAGCAGTGGGGCCACACGGCAGAAGTGAAACTTTATGTGCGCTTGGCGTCATATAGAGTACACTAATGCATTGATGACGCGCATGAGTGCAAAGGAACTTGCATAGTTGTGGAGTAGGGGAGAGATCTTATAGTAAGAGAGTACAGAAAGAGAGAGAGCATGTACATGCTTTGCTTAGCGTAGGAATAGTGGGGATATCGAAGAGGAGTCTTAAGAGCAATTGTAAATCGCTGCAAAAAAGGGAGACGCGATTACAGAGAGAAGGTATAGAAAGTATACTTGTAAGAGAGAGACAGAGACTTTCGTTCGTACGTTCGGTCGTTTTTTTCAATTCACTCCTAACCCAAAATAAGTCTCACTTCAAAAGATAATACACCAGAGACTCGCTATTTGAACGCGCGATCGAACGCGTTATATGAATTCCTAGAATTGCTGGTCCCCACAGTTTCTCAGGGGGCAGGGCGAGATACGGTTGCGACTACGCCTCTGAAGGGACGCATGCACTATACTACTCAGTCAAGTAGATTGCGCAATATTATGGAAACGGTTCAGGCGGCCCTGACTGTTTACGTTTCGCTGTATGCGTTATATGAACAAGGCCATTTTCAGGCAACCCCCGAGATTGTTCATCTATCGAGTCTCTGGTGTATGTATTGTAATTGTTGTTTAAGGATTATTTCTCTCAAATTAATTTAAATAAATAAATTTTTTTTTTTAATTCTAGTAGTTTTTCTTTTCAAATTAAGTCGGTACCTTTATATTGACTTTTACTGGAATTGCGTATTTTGAAGATTCGCCAATTTCAAAAATATGTTCCAATCTTAGCAAAACACTATCATCCTTCCATGGTTCTAATGTTAAAATATGAACATTCGCAGGCACAGCTTTACGGAGACTATTAGCCTGCAAAATAAATATTCAAGTCAAATAAATAATGCATAATCACTAAAATAACATAATTTAGTTTATATCATTTATAAATTAAAAATAGTTTTTTTTGTTGTTGACAAATTAAAATTGTAATCTATTGACCTTCATGTTAAAATTATCTCTCCATTCCTCAAAAGAAATGTTTTTAATAGGAGTAATGAAAATCCAAGGTTTCAGAGACATTTGTAGAGCTTGATTTTTTTCTTCCAGGACAGATTCATCTGAATTATCACCTAGCAGTATAGAATGTTGACCTTGAACCACTAAACCTTCTCCAAAAGCTTGTTCATCAAGAGCTTCTGATACTCCAAAATCATCGTCCATTAAGCACCTTCTATGCAACTATAAATAAAAAGTAATAATATAAAAAAATTTCTTATATTTTATATCCTAATAGATGGGAAGGGTACAACTGTGTATGGAATAACTGTGCACGAGCCCATCTGTGCACATCGGTGGCCACTGGTACAACTGTGCACGTTGTTAGCCACAGGCACAACTGTGCTCCGGCCATCTGTGCACGTCTACATTTCAACGTGCACGGTTGGTACTCTCCCAACTGTGCACGTCTCAATTAATACGACCAGATTTCAAACTTACAAGTCCACGTGTAGGGTAAGGAGGGGCAGCGCCGACCAGTTAACAGTCAATGATTTTTTTAAAGTTAATAAGATGTGGAATTGATCCATTTTTTTCCCATTTCGAGTCCTACATTATTGTACATCATAATTCTATAAGTAACAATTATATGAATAAAACAATGATTTAATAATTGAATTATTTCTGACAAGCTGTATTTCGTCGGCTTTGCCCCACACCGGAGGGCAAAGCCAACCGCAGCTTTTTATGAAAATCAAAACATCTGAAGAGTGGAAAACATGATGTTCCGCGTCTGTGGTATTTTATGTATTGGAAAAATTACCTTTAGACATATTCAGCAAGAAGAATAAGTTATTTTTAATAAAAATAGTGATAGCTGTGATATAACCTCTTATTAGTTGACATTCAACTAGAGACGGAGTACGCGCAAAGGTTTCTACCGTACCAGTACAGAACACCCGCTCTACCGACGGATTGAAAATAATAATATATAATAGAGTTTCTTGCATGTAGCCCAGAAGATAAGTGGCTGTTCTACATTACCGATGACTTATCGACCAAACTTATGATACGTTTATAACCTAAGCACGTTTAAACTATTATTTTGGTCGGGCTTGCCCCACTGGTGAGGCCTCAATTATTTACGATATTAAATACACTTTGGACTTGTATTACGTTCAATTATTATAATGACATAATGTGATATTGTTTTATCTGTCAAAATGTCAAATTTTCATACTGTAAGTATTGCCATTAACGTCGAAAACTTTACATTTCTGCCAGCGAATCTTCCATTCTTTCGTTGTCAAAACTCTTTTCTGCATAATTTTTCTTTTACAACGTCAATTTTCAAGATATCAGTAAGTAACGCTATCTCTATAATAAAACAGATTTATTTAATGCAAAGTAGAATGAAAATTGTTAAATAATAGCGATGTTATAAGCAAAGTTACCTTTGCCCCACCGGTCGGCGCTGCCCCTCCTTACCCTACAGATGGTACCCTCGAAACTGTGTACGTCTCAATTAATAAGATAAGATACCCATCTAAAAAGAAAGTATTGATACGAATTGAATTGAAAAGACTAAGACACCCTGCAAATCCCGCTTTGCGACAATGACGCATTGGACCTATGTGTCAAGGCGTGTAAATTCGTGAAGACGGTATTTCAATTTTGAATCTTTCTATACAATTATACAATTTAATTCGTAACAGGAAAAGCAACGTGCGGGTAATATAGTATACCATTAAGCCATTTCCCTTTCAGGGTAGGCGTGACACTACCCGATTCGGGTAGTGTTTCTAGGTGGATAGTTTCTTGTAGTAAATAACTACTACAAGTGTGGGCTCACCACAAATAAATGTTTAGTGTATGTTTAGTAAATGTTTAGTAAATGTTTAGTAAATTATCTCGTAGCTCAGTGGCGGGTACTCTGGACTGATACACGAGGGATCGCTGTTTCAAGTCTCGACGCATGCACTTTTTATTAATTTTTTTTCTAATTTACCTTGACCACGCACTCATATGAATTCACACGCATTCCACTCACGCTGTCTCAATTCATCTGAATGCGTCTCAATTCGTTTTACCGAATCAGAAAACGGGATTCACGCGCGTTACAAAAATGTTAATTCGCCCCAATACATATCAATCCTTTTTTTTTTTTGCTGGGATGCTCAACTTATAAGTCCGAGTGCAAATATGGGAGACTCTGAACTGCGCACGTATCAGTTAGTAGAATTAGACTCTTTATTTAAAAGTCCACATATCCAGATGGTACCCTCCCAACTGTGCACGTCTCCATTAATTAGATAAGATGCTTAACTTACAAGTCCGCGTGCACATACAATAGAAGACTCAAAACTGAGCGCCTATCAGTTAATAGGATTAGATTCTTTATTTAAAAGTCCACGTACCGAGATGGTACCCTCGCAACTGTGCACGTCTCAAAGAATACGATCAGATTCTCAACTTTCAATCCCACGTGTACAAATGGTACCTCCCAACTGTGCACATCACAATTAATACGATTATATGCGGCCCTTTTCTAGCATATTTTGGAAGGTAGGTAAAGGAGGTCAGGGGTGGGATTCCGATGCTCTTAAAACCTAATTAATCGAATTTCTCTCTCCACCACATGAAATTAGACAGAGATATTCGATCATTTGGAAACAATCGACTCACTGTGCACTACGCCTTCTACTTTTAGAATGCGGCCAAAATTTGAACTAGCGAAATCAGGTAAAGTGCTTGAAATGCATTTTAATTTGGGCTTACAAACAATTTTGTTATTGTTTTGCATCGCTGAAAAGGTTCAAAATGATGAGTTAATAAAAAAAAATTATTTTAGTATGGTATGTAAGTTTCAACACATTATGAGCTTCAATTAATTAACATAACACGAAAATGTACATGAAATGAATTTTGATAAATTTACACGTGAAATATTCATTATACAAAAAAATTAGAACCTAAAAGTTTGTTTAGAATTCGTGTTTCATTTCTGATTGTCTATAGTTCATATGTTTTACATATTTTGAATTCAATTTTTTAGCATATGCATTAACTAAAGTTCATCAGAGCTGATAATATGTTGAAACTTACATGTTATAGAAATATAATTGTTTTCTTGACGAAAACAGTTTCAAGAGGAAACATGCTTTTTCATTGTGTTCGACGAAGAATTCAATATGCATTACTTCTCTTACGATAAATCTTTATTTTCGTATCCACCAATTGTTTTAAACTGTGAAAAACAATAGTAAAATAGTTTTCATGCACAAATCAAAATACATCATAAAAGTTCTACCTGGTTTCGCGAGTTTGCGATAGCAGTGCGCCCAAGATTTCAAATCCCAGTATGGAAATGAGAAAAATTTTAAACATAACGAAATTTATTTGGAAAATTTTGTTTTCGACTTAATTGTTTGTCTTGTCTTTTTTCGGCAATTTGTTGAAACTTTAATAAATGATGGGTTATTCACAGGAAAAAGCTGATTCTCTACAACATAACCTCATTCAACTTTTATATTAATTATTTTCAAACATATAGCTATTTGTTTACCGAACAGTTACATTTATGATCAAATAGTGAAAATTTTAGGCAAAATAGACCAATGTTTAACAAAAAGTTGAATTTTTGAAAGGGTCGGCGAAGTAATCCTTTAGAGTTTTGTATAATAATTGGGGGAGAGGTGGGGCGAAGATGATTTTTAACCACATAATAAAAATTTACACGTACGAACATGAATCGTCAAACCAAAGAGACGAATTTTTAGCAAGCGTTAAAATTGCTACTAAGAACCCAAATGATAAAATTTTTGACAAAAAAGCTGAATTCTCAATCAAAAATAAAATTGTAGAATCCACTCGAGTTATTTCAGTGGATTCCGAGTAATTTATATGATTTCAGTGGATTCCGATTCAATTTTTCTTGCAAAATCTTTGAAGTGGATGATTGAAAGTATTAGAAAAACGGGTCCATAACATCTCACATGCGGCAAGTATCTCTGCGCCAAGTCACACCTGCGGCATGTCATATCTGCGGCAAGTCTCATCTGTGGCATGTCACAACTGCGGCATCTCTACCTAGCGGCTTCTCTCTCGCGCGGCATTTCTCATAGTGAAATTGACATTTTTGCGGCATCTCTCGCCAGTGGCAAGTCTCCCAGTGGCATCTCTTCCCTCCAAACAATTTTTTAAGTCCAAATAAAAATGGCCAAACTGCGGCAAGTCTCCCAGGACTTATTGTCAGATCTGCGGCATCTCTCACCCGCGACAAGTCTCCTGAGCGGAATCTCTCCCCCAAGAACATTTTCTAAGTAGTTCTAAAGATGGCAGAACTGCGGCAAGTCTCCCTAGCGGCATCTCTCGCCCAAGAAAATTTTCTCACTAGTTCTAAAGATGACAAAACTGCGGCAAGTATCCTCAGCGGCATCTCTCCCCCAAGAAAATTTTCTCAGTAGTTGTGAAGATAGCAAAACTGCGGCAAGTCTCCCCAGTAGCATCCCTCGCCCAAAAATTTTTTTTTAATAATCGTAAAGATGACAAAACTGTGGCAAGTCTCCCCAGCGGCATCTCTGCCCCAAGAACATTTTCTTAGTAGTTGTAAAGATGGAAAAACTGCAGCAAGTCTCCCAGACATCTTCAGAACTACTTCAAAAAAATTCCTTGGCTATAGATGCTGCTGGAGAGACTTGCCGCAGTTTTGCCATCTTTAGAACTACTTAGAAAATGTTCTTGGGGGATAGATGCCGCTGGAGAGACTTGCCTCAGTTTTGCCATCTTTAGAGATTATCTTTATCTTTTTATCTTTAGAGATACTCAGAAAATTTTCTTGGGCGATAGATGCCGCTGGAGAGAGTTGCGGCAGTTTTGCCTTCTTTAGAACTACTTAGAATATGTTTTTGGGGGAGAGATGCCGCTGGGGAGACTTGCCGCAGTTTTGCCATCTTTACAACTAGTTAGAAAATTTTCTTGGGCGATAGATGCCGCTGGAGAGACTTGCGGCAGTTTTGCCATCTTTAGAACTACTTAGAAAATGTTCTTGGGCGAGAGATGCCGCTGGGGAGACTTGCCGCAGTTTTGCCACTTTGATGTGGACTTGAACATTTTTCCCGGATGAGAGCTGCCGCTGGGGAGACTTGCCTCTGGTGAGAGATGCCGCAGCTGTCACAATCCATCCTGGGAGACTTGCTGCAGATGTGACAATTAGTCCTGAGAGACTTGCTGCAGTTTTGCCATTTTATATGGGTTTGAACACTTATCCCGGATGAGAGATGCCGCCGGGGAGACAAAAGTCCTGGGAGACTTCCCGCAGTTTGGCCATTTTCATTTGGACTTAAAGAATTTGTTGAAGGGGAGAGATGCCACTGGGAGACTTGTCACAGGCGAGAGATTCCGCAAAAATGTCAATTTCACTGTGAGAAATGCCGCGCGGGAGAGAAGCCGCTAGGTAGAGATGCAGCAGTTGTGACATGCCGCAGATGAGACATGCCGCAGATGTGACATGCCGCAGATGTCACTTGCCGCAGATGTGACTTGTCGCATATGTGGCATGCCGCAGGTGTGACTTGCAGCAAAGAGACTTGCCGCATGTAAAATGATATGGACCCAGAAAAACTTATTCTTAAGAATTTAGAATTCCAAAATGACAAACTGGAGGAGACGGACTTTTTTAATACGATACAATTTTGAACACAACAAATCTTTAAAGAATAAACTTTGTGAATCACCTCGGGGATAGTTGTTCTTTAATAAAAACTAAGGAAAATTGATTAAACTCATTTCTTTGACCTAACTAACGTTTCTGTTGAAGATTGTTCCTTTTATTCATATCGACTACGAATTAGAACTGTGTCAAAATCCATGCTTGGTAAAAAAAGAAGATTACTTCTTTTAGAACGTGGACTTTTAAGTTAAAAATATGATCACGTGGACTTTCGAATGGAAAGTCTAGTCGTATTTATTGGGACGTTCACAGTTGGGAGGGTGCCTTCTATGCACATGGACTTATAGCTAAAAAATGATAGCATTAATCGAGTCGTGCACAGTTGGGAGAATACCATCTGTGCACGTTAACTTTTAAATGAAAAGTCTAATCGTGTTATTTGAGACGTACACAGTTGGGAGGGTACCATCTGTGCATGTGGACTTTCACATGAGAAGTCTAATAGTATTAATTGAGACGTGCACAGTTGGGTGTCTCCTGAAATTCAGACGGACTAGAAAGTTCAACATCTGATCTTATTAAGTGGACGTATGCAGTTGTGAGGGTAACATCTGTGCACGTGGACTTTTAAGTTGAAAATCTGATCGTACTAATTGAGACGTGCACAGTTGGGAGCGCAACATCTGTGCACGTGTAGTTTTAAATGAAAAATGATTGTCTAAATCGAGAGGTGCACAGTGACGAAGGTAAAATCTTTGCATGTGGGATTTTAAGTTAAAAATCTGATTGTAGTAAATGAGACGTGCACAGTGTGGAAGTTACGATCTGTGCACGTATACCTTTAGGTGAAAAATGATTGTATTAATCGAGACGTGCACAGTTTGGAAGGTACCATCTGTGCACGTGGACTTTCAAGCTACAAAGCTGATCGCAGTAATTAAGACGTGCACGGTTGGGAGTCTCTCATCTGTTCACGTGGACTTGTATGTCAATAATATGATCGTATCAATTGACACCTGCCCAGTTGGGAGCCTTCCATCTGTACACGTGTACAGTTGGAAGATCCCATCTGTGCACGTGTACAGTTGGGAGTATCATATCTGTGCACGTATACAATTGGGAGTCTCCCATCTGTGACGTGGACTTGTAAGTGAAAAATATTATCGTATTAATTGAGAAGTGCCCAGTTGTGAGTCTCCCATCTGTGCACGTGTACAGTTGTAAGTGTCCCAGCTGTGCACGCGAACTTGTCAGTTCAAAATATGATAGCATTAAGTTAGACGTGCATAGTTGGGAGTCTCCCATCTGTACACGCGCACAGTTGTACCACCGGCCCTCGACGTGCACAGTTAGACTCGTGCACAGTGGTACCACTCGCAAAGTTTGAAGTGCACTGTTTTGAGTGTACCATCTGTGAACGTGCACAGTTGGAAGTCTGCTTTATGTGCACGTGAACCGTTGGTAGGATACCATCTGTGCGCGTGAACTGTTGCTAGGGTACCATATGTGCACGTCTAAATTTCGACGTGCACAGTTGGGAGTGTCCAATCTGTGCACGCCAAATTTAAGACGTGCACAGAGGGCCCCGTGTACATTTGTTCCTGTGGCCAATAACATGCACACTTGTACCAGTGGCCACGGACGTGCACAGATGGGCTTGTGAACAGTTGCTCCGTGCACAGTTGTCCGTCACTCTAATAGAGAAGTATCGAGTAAAATAAGTAAAATATAAATTTCTTTAAAATATATTAAAAAATCATGTGACGCTCAATTAAAATGTTCTTTTTACCATCAATTCTAATTCTCCATCTTTAAGACTTGTAACTCCTTCAGATCTATCAGTGAGAACAGTCAGTTTTGATCCACTCTTTGTATCTTGTAGATATACTTTGGTTGTAATAGGATAATAATTTGATGAAATTGGTTCACTGAATGTTTGGTTCCAAGTGGGTCTAAAATTCCTCTTTCGCTTTATCATCTGTCGCCCATTGCTATCCGTATAAAATACTTCTTCAGATTTCAAGTTTGTGGTGTATCTAGTCACTACTTCTCGACCAATTTCATCCCTAAAATTATTAATCATTCATTTGAAAAATACAAAACATAATTTCTTCGATGAATGAAGATTTGATCCTAATATATGGATAAATATTATAATGCACATTTACACATTACGAAGTTTATTCTTACATTGATTCATCTAAGAATCTAAGACTATACTGAGAAAAAAAAATGCTGTTGCATCAATGGGCCACACTATTGCCATCTTTCAAAAGCCGATTTTATTGATTCAAATGTATATGCTATGGAATTCATAAGTAACATCACTATTGGACCGAACTTATAAATAATGTCTCACTGAATATTCATTTGAATCCATTGCATCAGTTTTTGAACCAGGATGATAATGCTGCTCATTGATTCAATAGCATTTTTTCTCAGTTTATATCTGAATCACGTAATTATTTAAACGCAGAATCTTACGTGACATTGATTGGGCCAACGAGCCAATTGAATTCAATACGCTTTTGTCCATTATAAACTCTCACAACTTGACTGATCCAATCACTAACATTGATATGAAGTTCCTCCACCAAAGGTCCTAAATCCAACAAACAAACAAATTAAACAGCTGAAGGAAGACAGTGCATACGGGCATCAGTGCAAAAACCTGAGTTTTACAAGAGACACAAAAAACTGTCGTAACATTAACGCATTCATTTTAATCAAAAAACTAAAAAATCTTCCCGAGGTAATGTCAAGCTCTAATGAATTATGAAAGAGCTCTCAGAAAAAAGTAATCATTTCCGAAAAAACCCTTGTGAACAAGACGTATGTACAACCCTAAAAGGAACATCCAGAAAGAGGCGATTGTTTCCGAGAAATCCTTCATGAAATGGGCGAAAATCCGTTAATAAAAAATTTACCATAAATACAAAATGATGTACAAGTAGTACACATTTAATTAAAAAGAAAAACAAGAAGATATTTTCGATTACTTTTGGAGCTATATGGAATCATACATCCTGAAAGGAGTAGTCACTTCCGAGACAACCCTCATGAAGAGGGCGGTGCAACTCCTATAAGGACGGATCTTAGATACAAAAAAGCGTATAACTCTAACATATTCTGTCCACAAAAAAATCACAATAGTATTTGCAGTCCTCGATCGGATCTATTATATCATGAAAAGAGAAGGCGAAAAGAAGCAACGACTTCGGAGATAAAAAAATCAAAAATCGATTTTGAGGGTGACATTGAGAAAAGCATGGTTTAACTTAAACTGTTTTTTATCATGTAAGAAAACGTTTATTAATATTTTTTCACGCTAGACAATTTTCCTTATAAATTGAAGTAAAAAAACGTACACTAGACCGCACTAGAATACTACACTATTAGACTACACGATTTATGGCACTCATGGCTTTATGCACTTCAATTTTATATTTATACCCACCTTCAAACCGAAGCAGCACCATAATTTTCTACAGCGACATATGTTAGTTTAAAACAATGAGTGAAGGCCAATAAAACGAATTTACAAAATTTGCTACTTACGCCTGTAATGACTGTCACCCTTCAACTTTCATTAAAAATTAATTGATATTGAATTTTTCACGTTAAAGCCTAAAAAATTAGAAATTCCAAATCAAACGTTATTAAATTAATCATACCAACCCTTAAATATGCTGTAACTTCCTGTGTAATTAAACGGAATAGCTTCTGTGTTTTCCCTTGGCCTGAATATGTAAGCACCAGAATTTCTAACTGAATAGAAGTTTGTTAGTTGTCTAGATCCTTCGTAATAAGAAAATGATTGTCTGAAACTGAGGTTCTTCTCCAATTTCGATTGAATCTGAATATTGCCACTTTTGTCGACGGAAATATTGTACGTCTGAAAATAACTCTGGTTAGATTAAGTGATAGGTCCAGTGTAATAGACCAATTTTATTTTCCGACATTTTTCGACCATTTTTTGTGTCAAAGGTTGAAAATAGGTCATTCTGATGAGTTTTTTCTCGTAAATTATAAATCAACAAAAAAAATGCTACGTTACGTCAAGTTTTTAAAAAAACGACCTCTATATATAAGGAAAACACCCTTTTCGCTTTGAGATTTAATAATAATAAGAAGAAGGGTATCTATAGTTTTGCTAAAAGTTATTTGTATATAAAATGGAAGACTGCTATATTATAATTATTTCAATTTGCATACGTACGTCGCCGCCTATAAATGTAGCCGTTTCATTTCTAGAAAAGTTGTTTGCTTCACCTGAAAGTTTTCGATTTATCTCACTGATATAGAAAGATTGAAAACCTAAAGGTGGTATTCCAACAGCAGAAAATATTAATTCGAATCTAGCTGTACTCTCACGACCTGGAATTCTTTCCACAGTAAATGGAACTGGTACCACTTGAGTCATAATCTCAGTTCCTAAAAATACAGAAAAGAAAATTTCCCTTGAACTACAGAGTATAATTGAAGTTCTGTAAAGATATTCATATTATACAATACTTAGTAACAGTTATCTCGACAAATACGAAATTAATTTACAAAGTACCTAAATAATTTTTAACAATGTATGCTGCATTAGCAACAGGAATCCGAACATAGGTTTTAAGAGGCTGACTCGTTGGATTGTACAAGGTGACAATAAAATTTTTATTCTTTTCTGTATGATGACAGGCACTAATATTGAGCAAAAGACAAGAGTGGAACTCATGTGATAATTTACTGGAACTTCTCTCTTTCTTCAACCACCCACTGTAATAAATAATAGAAAGTATGTTATAATAAAAACTAAATCAACTTGAAAAGTTCTCAATATATTCAAACAATAAAGTTGGAGGCATAAAAATATTGCATCTAATCAATTATTCTAGTATAATTACCTCATCGCCGTCGAGGTAATTTTTTCTCCGCCTTTGATACCCTTGTGTAAAATTCGTGCATAATCATCAGCAACATGTTGCTTTTCAGTACCAGTAACTGCATCATGATGTTGCAATACACCCATAGCTTCTCGAAATGTATCCAATTTTTTATTATGAGAGGCGACATTATTTAGTACTGAAATTTGCTTCACAACCTAAGAATGCAACGAATTAAAAACAAATAGTATGTCTATCTATTATCATTTTCAAATAAAACAAATTGTTTACTTGCAAAAAATTGTTTCCCAATCTTTCAAAGAACTTAAGTGCCGGTCTGGAAGTAAAATATCCAGTCCAATACGTGTTTACATCACTACCATACGGGAAAAAGTCATCATTCTTTATTGGCCAAGTTTCCTTAAGATCATTTAATGCTTTTAAGTAACAGGATGGTGTTGAGTAGAAGATGTTGTAGTCAGACCCATTTCGCGTATTAATATTTCTAAAAAAGCGAAATTTTCAGTAGCGTGATTAAGAATGATAAAATTAGGAATAAGTAGTAATCGGCTACGTTTTAATAGTGGTATGAATAATATAAACAAAATCGAATATTTCGGATGGCTCTGAAATATAACTAAGCTTAATGGACTGGAAGAGTATGATGAGACACAATAACGATAGACATGTACTTGTATTAATTCGCGTGAATGAATGACTGAATTTGAGTAGGAACTATAAATAAACAATTGACTAAAGAGTCGCCCGAAGTCTGTTGTGTCGAGGCCAGTTGGCTACTCAGTACTCACTGTGCGTGTACAACACGTTACGTAAGATACCTTAACCTAAGACAGTGTAGGCGAGAAACGAATCACCTGACCTCCACTGACCAATAATGACACCAAACGTGTATTATACCACGAAACTAGAAAATCAAAGGCGTGGGAATAAATGTTGGATCCCGAACATCAAAAGTGTGAACATATGAATATGAAATGCACAGATTAGGAATATATACAATAACATACAGTATTTCTAAACCCTGACATAATTAGCTGTATTTCGAACTACCTACGTGGCATGCAATGATAATTCATGCAATAGTTTTGAATTATAAAATATTATGCACATATACATATATATATATAATTTAAAAAATTGGTTAAAAATCTACCGCAGGGTCCCACTGGGAGCAACTGCTATCCATGAAGATGACACTGGCTTCTAGTAGAACCGTGATAAATCACACCTACGGCCACGTCTCATAACCATGAGAAGGGTAGCCATAGGGCACGACGAAATCACAACGACAGGCCGGTGAATCCCTCGTGTATTTTGTGGACCGAGAATTCTATCATGAATATAGTTCGTTTCTCGAAATTCTGGAGAACGATGTCAGGCCTCGAGTGTGCAATGGAAACTGCTGTCCGAAACTCGTAATTTCAAAAAATTCGATATAGGTTGCGGATAGAGGATCCCTTTACCAAGTTTTTCTGCTGAATATGGTCACAATAATTAATAAGCAGTCACAGACAAATAATCCAGGGATGGTCATGAATGAAAACCCCCCAAGCGGAGAAGTAACAACCGTGCCAAAAGTTGAATTGGGCGACCTAACAGAGTATGCTGCCTTATCCTTGCATGCATGGCATCTGAATGACATCTGAAGAGGAATGTCCATCAATCACTGCTGGAGAGGTGAAGAAGCCACTTAGGGGCACCAAGAACTTCTTCGCTGCAAAACCAGATGGTATCAAGAACTTCTGGTGGAAGAAGTTTACTTCTACAGAGCAACATCTGGCTCGCATCTTCACCTCATATTTAAATTCACAGATGCTCATTCCGCAATAGCTGGTGTTAGGATGTACAGGATCGTTCGAAGAATCGAGCCTGTGTGAAGAGAGATGTACGAACAACGTGGCTCAAAAAGGTGAAGCAGGCTGCCGAGAAAACCTGCTAATTGACAGATGCGTCTGCAAAGACGAGTTTGTCCACCAGCGCTTTACGATTCAACGTCTCATAGACTTATGATCTGTCTGCCGGAAAGCTTGAAGATCCACCCACAGATCGTGAGATGCATAGAGAGATTGATACCCTTTTGGAAAATTAGTTGCACCATCTCATCTCGAAATTATCACGCGACAACGAACAGCGTCACCTTCCAAATGGACGTCTTTTAGGACAATATGACGAGCCCTCTGCTCTTTTGCATCACACTTCTGCCATTATCTTTCGCATGTATTTTATATGGATGAACTGATGATATATGCTTCTAGTTCAAGCCAACTTCAGAGTGCTTTAAATATCGTAGAGGGGTACGCAAGAGAGACTTTGGATTGGACAAGTGTGTCAACATTCATCTGAAGCGAGGACGAATTACTAACGTTCACGGGGATCCTGAGCTTATGGAAATGAGTGTTATCAGACATCTTGAAACTTGAGACCTATACATATCTAGGCGTGTCTGAGAACCGCATTGAGGACATAATATCAGTGAAGGAGTCTCTCCGAAGAAGATACAAGCATCTCCTTCGACAAATTTGTTCTTCCAATCTGAGGGCCTTAAACATGGTATCTGCGACTAACATACTTGCCGCCCCTCGATATCGCTACGCGTAAAATCATGCATATGCACAAGAGCTTGCGTATCAATTCGTCCGTTCTGCAATTATACATCCCACGCCGCCCAGCCAGGCGCAGACTACTAAATCCCTAATGTCTTCATAACCGAATTACTCTGGACACAGCTAACATCATCGCAAATGGAAGAGATCCTCTCCTAGAAATGTTCAGGAACCACGAGGTAATTGGCAAAGGAGCGTTCATTCACAAAGCCGCGGAGAAGGTGGCCGAGACCCTTGGCATGAAGTTTATCATCGGAAGTAAGGAAAATGCATTAACTCACCTAGATGCCACACTTCTAAAAGCCTAAGTAAAGAAAGGAGAGGTGAAAATTTCACCAAAAGCTCCTCGACAAGAAAATGGACGAAAACTTTTACAGAAATGTAGGAAATCAGCCCTTGTAGAAGGAGCTACCTTTTGCTTTCCTCAGATCACTAGGACTTAATTCAGGTACAGAGAATTTTATTTTCGTGTGCCAGGACGTTATCATTTCCACCTTAGCATACCGTAACAGCATTTTACGTCAAGAAGTTCCCAGCGATAGGCGCAGAGTGTGTCATGGACACGCTGAGTACCTAGAACACATACTACTCAGGTATCCCACTCACGCGGCCCTAAGGGTACTTTAATACCATCTTTGTCGTGCTTACGGTGTTGACCGCGTCGCCCTGCTCTGCCGAACGCTCCGAGGGATATAGAGTCAATTTTTCAAAACGAGGGGTGCCAAATTTTTTGGAACTGTGATTTTTAGACAGCAGTCTCCACTGTACACTCGCAGCCTGACATCGTTCTCCAGGACTTCGAGGAACGAACTATATTCGTGATTGAATTTTCGGCTTCGGTCGCTCCGTGTCCTCAAGACTCTCGAGGATTTCGCTGGCCTGTCGTTGCAATTTCGCCGTGCCTTGTGCCTTGTTCTCAGGGTCATGAAATGTGGCCATAGGAGAACTCAGAACGATGTCTGGCCTCAACGGGACGACGAAGAAGCGAAGACATCTTTCGAGAATATGTAGTTCCACTATATTCGGCACTTCTCATTCTCTACAATTAACTCTATTGCTCTTGGGGCTATCGGCGTTGCGGTATCAGGGCCAATGCCGTAAGATTGATTGATTGATACTTAATTTGTCCTGGGCTTAACCCTTAAAAACACAGCAATAAAACATACATATGTAAACACACAGAATTTCACACTTCATTCTACGTTTCACGACTTCCGTAAACTATGCGCTCTAGAAATAACAATCATCACTTAAATTCAGAATATACTCACTATATTACTAAAAATACATTTCTAATCTTCCATATCTTTTGAATATTTAGAAATTCTGCTTTTGAAGCAGTAAACTGTCTCTTCATCAACTATGTCCTTAGTTAAACTGTTCCACAAAGTCGTCGCTGATACAATAAATGACTTCTGAAAAATTACAGTTCTGCTCTGTGGATCTCTAAACCTTTCTGGCTGTCTAACTTCCCGATTAGTAACAGCAACTCTTTCAACAAATTTATCATGAAGATATTGCGGATACTGTGTTTTTTATATCACATACATAAAAGATCCTACAAAAAACCCCAATTCATCCCCTTACCCTCCTAGTGTATTGTTATTAGGCGCTGACGTTTCGAATCATTACAGAATTCACATTTTTTCCGGAGGTCCATCAGTTTTACTGCGAAAAATAGTCGTAACTTACGGAGTTCATATTCTAGTTGGAATGAGAGATGGACGGACTTACTTGAGGATTTAAAGAAACTTCCCTTAGACCATGCATTGGCCTTGCCTAATTATTCTCTGCAACCTCTCCAACAGCATATAATAACCATTCTGATAATGAAAATCCTCGCCCAGCGTGAGGATTATAATAGTGGTCCGACGACAGGACTTTGCCTGAATTTAGCCCAATGCCAAAAACACTTTCACATAATGTCGAGTTTTCATCACAATTATGGTACTTATCATATAAAAATATTTCATCCTGTGAATAAAGAAATTTCCTCCCCTCTCTGACTACATATTCCTGAATGACTTGTTCCTATATGTTAAAGAGTTTCTCATCTATAAGTCCGATGAATGCGTATTATTTCATTATAAATTTACGGATTTGTGTAATATATTATAATGTATAATGATTAATGATTAATGACGTTAGATGATGTTATTTTATCTCGACCAGGTGAAGTCGACCAATAGAGTTAGTTGCATGTTGAATGATTCTGCATTTATAATTTAATACCTTATTAGAATATCCATATTTCCAAAGTATAATTGAGCATGCTGGTAATTAAAGTCTCCACCCATTGTTATAAGGATATTATTTGTTTTGTAACTCTCGCTTTGATATCTCATAGCAGCCAAAAATTCCTCAACCTAATGAATAAAAAAAAGTATTTGATCTTACTATTTTAGAAGGAGAATTTCGTAAAATTTGGAAAACGGATTCACAGAAAAAGATTCGTACCCATTTGAATTATTCAGATTTGTCGTATAATGTGTAATAAGATACGATTTAGATGCTTTAACACGTTTCAAACTTATGTGAAGCACCTTCTTAATCTCCAAGAATAAATAATGTATAAGTTATCAATTTTGCTGATTCTATAGTTACGCGAAGTTATAATTACGTGTGAAACGAAATTGGGGGACCTGAAAAAGGGTTTGGTGATGTGGGGTAGTGGAGAAAATTCCCACCAATCTTGCTGCATGTTATTTCCATGGATTGCGTAACTTTAGACACTGAGTATGAATTCATTACAAAGATAAATATTTCTTTTCTATTTACTTTACTTATATTATTACTAAATTCGTAAGAATCAATCATTCATCGCACCGATTTTTTTAAAACTTTCATAAGATATTGAACATAGAAAGAGAAATATACATGATAGATTGTTGGCTTCAACAAAATTTGTTCGATGAATTATCACATTTTGCATTTTGCCCATGAATAAAAAAAACCTGAGATTTAAAATGGGTAGAGTCCAATATGTTAAAGGCATTTTTTGTTCTTGAGTTGGATTTGTGTGCGAATCTTTCTACAGCAGGTTGTCCCGGTATGTATTTTAGTAGGGTGGACCAAAAATTCATTGGACATTTTGTTGTTGTTGAGTTTTCATGCATATCAACCCTAAATTTGTTTAAATAATAAAAGGAGCTTTTTTGAAGAAAAAAAAATTCATTTACAAAGGTTCCGTAAGCCCCATGAAGCTAAATAATGCATATTTCCCATAAGAAAAAATACGTTTCTATACATTTTATTCTGAATCGTCAACATTACGTGAATCGAGTTAAAACTCAATATTTCTCTTCGCAATTAACTGTACAAAACAAATGAATAATTACTTTATAAATATCACTTCCATAAGTTTGTTTTATATGGTAAAAAACATAATTAAAGAATTGGGTTTTGCGAGTTTTTGGCGCTTTTTAGTTAAGAATAAATAATTAATATTATAATTAATAATTTGAACATATATGTATGCTCTCAGTCACTACTTAAAGGAAAATTTACGTTTCACATGATCCATATAGAAAATTAAAGAATATTTCAAATATATGTTTTATTTCAGAAAAATATATTCACAAAACAATAAGATTCTTTGAAAAATGATGCTTTCTAATTTTTATTTATTATTTTTTCATAACTAAAAAGCTAAAGAAAAGTTAAAAATTTCAGAAAAAGCCGCAACTTTATAGCAATTACCTAGCAGAAAATAGTTATGAACAATAATAAATTGTTTAAGCAATCATTTTTGTTAACTTGCATTAATTCTTACCTAACTAAATGAAAAGTGGGAAAAAAATTTAGAAAAAACCGCAACCATGTAGCTTTAGTATAGGAGGAGATCGTTATAAACAATAATAATTTGTTCAAACAATTACGTTTGCTAAATTTGATTAATTATTACCTCACTTTAAGTAAAAAGTGGCCAAAAAGTTGAAAATTTAAGAAAAAATCGCAACTTTCTAGCATTATTAAAAAAGAATATTATTAAAAATAATTATAAACTGCTTGAACAATTATTTCTTTTAAATTTAATTGATTATTGACATTTTTTATTTTTGTACACTTTTCACTTAGATTGAGGTAATAATTAATTAAATTTAGCAAACATAATTGTGTAAACAAATTATCATTGTTTATAACTATCTTTCCTGCATTAATACCAGATAGTTGTGATTTTTTTAAATTTTTAACTTCATGTCCAGTTTTCACTTTCTAAGGTAATAATTATGTACGTTAACAAACATACTGCTTTAAAAATTCATCATTGTTTATAACTATCTTCTCTTGAATAATTGCTAGAAAGTTGCGGTTTCTTCTCAAAATTTCAACTTTTATTTTGCCTTATAGTTATAAAAAAATAATCAATACACATTGAAGAGAATCATTTTTAAACAAGCTCATCCTTTTTTGTGAAGATATTTTTAGAAAATAAAACAGATATTTGAAATATTCTTCAAATTTTCTACATGGATCATATTAAATGCAAATTTTCCTTGAAATAGTTACTGAGAGCCTTTTTGTTGGAATTATTATTGTAAATATTTATTGTTTGTTCCTAACGGAAAAGTGAAGGGAAAGCTTAAAATTTCAGAAAAAACCCGCAACTTTCTAGCATTCCTCCAAGAGAAGATAGTTATCAAAAATAATATATTGTTTAAAATATTATTTTTGTTAACTTGCATTAACTATTATTATTTCAGTAAGTAAAAACTGGACAAAATATTACAAATTTCAGAAAAAAGCCGTAACTATCTAGCATCACTATAGGATAAGATAGTTATAAACAATAATAATTTGTTGAAACAATTAGGTTCGTTAAATTGCATTAATTATTACATCAAACTAATTAAAAAGTGGATACAAAGTAGAAAATTATAGTAAAAACTCGAACTTCCTAGAATTATTCTAACAGAATATTGTTATAAATAATAATAAATGGTTTAAAAAATTGTTTTTGTTAAATTTAACTAATTATTGCCTCGCTCTAATTAAAAAGTTGTAAATAAGTGGAAAAATTCGGAAAAAACTGCGACTTTCTAACTAATCTAACATAAGAGAAAATTGTTCAAAACAATAATAAATTGTTTAAACATTGTATGTAAACACCTAATTATCAGTATAAAGTATTATTTCATGTATTAGTAATCATTTGTATTAAAATACCGAAAACAAATCATAATCAGCGTCAAAAACTCGCAAAAGCCAATTTTTCACTTATGGGGTTTTTCGGGACCCCATAAAACAGACTTATGAGGGGTGATACTTAAAACGTAATTTTCGGTTTTCATTCTATGGCTAATTGTGAAGAGAAATGTTGAGTTTCAACTTGAATCAACTAATATTGACGATTCTTAATAAAATTTACAAAAACGGATTTTTTTCTTACGAAGAAAAAAAAGAATTTATTTTTTTTGGATTCGAATAGATTTGGAGGTGATATGCATGAAAATTCGAAAAAAACACCCTAATCTTTAGCCATGAAAATGATTATTTTAATAAATTATATTAATAATTATGATGTTAAAATTTTTTAGTCTACTGGTCGT
>CAKNYM010050634.1:162608-188136 GCA_932195095.1 Andricus curvator
GACGTGGTGTTCGAATCCCACCGGAGCTAGAGAGAAATTTTTTCACAATTTTAAGTATCAATATTTTAAAAATATTGAAACGACCAGTAGACTAAAAAATTTTAACATCATAATTATTACGTATTACCCTGGTCAAAAACCTTAAAATCAAAAATTTAAATTATATTAATATTTATAATAATGTATTAATAATTACAATAATATTATTAATAAAAATAATTATGGTGGTTCGGATCATAGGACCCTAACTTAAACTGCAGGTCCTCATATCTTGCACTTGGCTGCAACCCAGTTCGTCAATCCCAAGTGGAATATTCAGTAGTCCGCCAGAGGTCACCGCCGGCGCAGTACTGGTCACCAGTACAGATAATCGGCAGTTCGCCCAGTACTGGCGGGCGGTTGGCTCCACGATCGGGACAGTACTACGCTGACAGTATAAATAATAAAAAATGAAAAAAATACGTTTAAAAATATGATTCACATGTTCTAAGATTTCGAAAAACTATAAATACAAATATCGCGAAAACCATTTTTTTCGTTTTTTTCAAGGAAAAAAATCTGCCCGCTCCGCGGGCACATTCTCATCGCGCGCTTCGCGCGCGGCTCGCCTAGGGCGCGCACCTGTTGGATCTCGCGCTTCGCGCTCGATAATGCATTCTAAATAAACACATTTGTCGTCTAGATTTTCACACTTCGTGTGCTCGCTATTGCGCGCTTCGCAGGCTAATACTCTCTTTGTAAGCTTCATCGTTATGACCTGCTTTTGGTTTAATTATGTCAGTTTTACATAAAAATAAGAACTAATTTACTTAAGGTTCTATCGACCTTAAGGAACACGTTCTCATCACGACACTCGCGCTTCGCGCTCGATATTTGGTATGATCATCATGTGAACCTCGCGCTTCACGCTCGTTTCTGTTCATCGTATAATAGAAACCCAAAAGTTTGAGCGCGCTTGCTGCGCGCAAATTGGTCGTCGCGCTTCGCAACGACCATATGTTATGTTCAATGTTCTTCAGATAAAAATGACTAAAGTTGTATTTGATTTAAAATGAAGAAGGTAATTCCTTTACTTCAGCGTATATTTCCGTATCTTTATAATAAATCCTACAATCAGAAAGATTTTTTTCCAACTATCTGAAAAGGGGAGAAAAAAAGTATTTAAGTCGTTTTTGGAACATATATCTTGCCTTTTCATTCATAATCAAACCGACCCCTTGACTACCATGTGATTCCCTATCTACTCCTGACCATATTTCAAAACCTCAATCAAAGTTTCAGTCCATTCCGAGGCTACTTTATTGTTTGTATTATTCATGTTTAGATTGTACACCCAACTACCACCTTTATGCGCGAAATTTGTTTTGCGAGTCGAAATCATGCCCAAGTTAAGTAGTGATTCGTCGTATAGTGGAGAGTCCAGTTCTTACGTGAGTCCCACCAAAACTTCTGTTACGGGGTGAGGGGGGGGGGGGGGCGAGGACAAGGAATGGAAACCGAGAGAGACGCAATTGGTTGATGTTTTATACTGAGAAAGTCACCAGCCTTCAGCAGCGTTGTATTAGATAGTAGTTCATATGTTTCCATCTGCGCATTCCCGGCCCACCTCCAAACGAGGAACCAATAACTCTTTTTTTTTAAATATATATATATATTCATTTCGTCTATTTGGAACATAGTTCTTGAAATATAAATGTAATAGTCGAATTTTTTCACAGAAATTATTTTAGTAAACAAAGATCAAAACGCATTCTGAAATAAAAGTCAGATTTTCTGTCAGAATAAATTGTTTGAATTATCATTATATTTTATTGTTTCAATCGTTAGAAATAGTATTAAGAACATAAAAACAATGGAATATTGTGAAAAAACACACCCGAGATGAAAAATAAAGTAAATAAGCAAAGTTTTGATGAGAATGTGCCCGCTTATCGGGCCGATTTTTTCACTGTTAATGTTATTTCTTACGAATAAAACAAAAACTACACATCCTATCAAAAAGTGACCCAGGAGAAATTTGTAGATCTCTTTTGAATGCACAATTTTAGTCCAGTCATGATTTGTCGTATCTTGCATAGTTTGACCGTAAAATTGATTTTTTTTATTTTTCATTATTTCTTGTGCAATAAAAATATGAATTTTTTATTTTTCAAGAAAATTCAAAAAGTCGTTATGATAATCTTGTAGGACGTGCGAAATAAACACTTTTCCTATCTTAATTTTTTTTCGTATCGTGCGTTGTTTGGCCGAAAATGTTACTTTTCTTTTTTTTGGGGGGGATTTTGAAAATGCTGTAACTCGGACAATTTTCTTTCTATCAAAAAAAGTCGTAAGGATAAATTGTTTGAATTTTCAGGTACTATAAGCGGCCCCACATATAATTTTAAAATTTAGAAAAAAATGGTCTAAAAAATTTTGAAAATGCTCTAACTTTTTGAATTTTCATCCAAAATGGCTGGTTAACGAACTCGATCTTTTTTTTTTGCACCCTGAAACTGTGTGCCAAAGCACAAGCCAATCCGGTTAGTCTTTCAAAAGTTATCCGATATACAGACGACGACAACGACAGACAGACAGACACCGACGTAAAAACTATTTTTTCTGACTCAGGGGGCCTCAAAACGTCGACATTTGATGGAATCCGCGAAAGTCATTTTTCACATAAAACCAATACTTTCTCATTATGATGAGAATGTAAAAATTCTAAGTTCCATCTTTATGATACATTGTAAATGTTCAGAAAAAATTACATTTGATGTAACTCTTAATCGTTGTAAAATAACACTTAAAAAGCAAAACGTTACACGAAAGTTTAAAAAAATTTGTTATTAACAAAATTGTCACTCGCAGTACGCGATAAAATTTCTAAGTTCCATCGATACAAATTTTAAATGCTCATTAAAAATGAAATTTTATTTCATTATCAATAGTTGTAAAATGGTCCAAAACGCGAAAAAACAAAATATTACACGAAGAAAAATTTTAATCGATTTATTTAAGAAATATTTTATAAATATTTCCGTTAACAGTTAATTTATTTTACATCTATATGATGTTGCATGATAATCAAAAATTAAGGAGAAAAAAGAGTTAAAAAATTGTTATTTCAACTTTTTTTAGCTGTAGCTTATTATGAGGATGGTTTTTTCATTTAATTTTAATTCTGTAGGTATAGAGTAATGGTTAAGGTTACCGACTGCTAGGCGATAGATTCAGTTATAGATGTAGGTTCGAAAGCTCGTAGCGTTAGAAATTTTATTTGTAATATAATTTTTAAAAATGTAATATATGTATTCTTTCTAAGCAGGACCATTAAGATTTATAGACAAAATACTCGCAATCAATTATTATTAATTTTTTAAGTACCTTTTTCATATATTTTTAGAGTATAGCAATAGTGGGTGTTAAAATTGAACAAAAAGATTGAAATTGGTACTTTTGTAACTATAAATAATATTCGGACGATATGCAGTCGTATGATGATGAATAGATGGTCCTAAAAACAATTGAATGATTTTTTATCATTTTTAAAAAATACCCCGGTATTTTCGTATGCCAGCGGTTTGTCAGTACAGAACCAGTACTGGCGTGCAGTACAGCGCCAGTACCGCACGCCAGTACTGCGGAGCATTACCAGCCAGTACTGGTCCAGAACAAATGTCCAGTACTGGGACTCCGGCAATCTGTTCTGGGTCAGTGCTGCCCCGGTAGTGTATTTCCACCTGGGATGGTGGGGTTAAAGAAGAAGCTAGGCTGTCCAACATGTGAATTCATATGAGGGATGCTAACCTTATCAGATCACTTGACGGCATTATAAAAATGGGTCTGTAAATGACGATACATACAGAGAAATCTTCGTGCAGAAAGTTTTGCCAAAAAAGTTCCATCTCAAGACCAAAAATTCATAAGACTTATTGGTCTGTAAAACATCTTAAGTCTGAAGTTTTCTTTTTTTTATTAATAATATTTGATTAATTTTCCATGAATATTTTTATTCGTATATTATTATTTCTATAAATGAAACTTTGATTTTTTGGAATGTGGCATTGACATCCCCTTATCTCATTCCTTATTTTTCAGCATGTGAATCAATATTCCATTGTAAATATGTATACACTAATTGCTACGAATCATTCTGACCTCCGTTTTAAAATATGAGATATCATGCCTTTTATAAAAAGCAACACGGGAGAATTAAATGAGTTCAGAAAAACAAGAAAGAATAAATGATGAGCGATAAATATTTGAACAGTTGTTAAACTGGTCTTTCGATCTTATCAAAAATTGCTCGAAAAATTGTATGTATGTATGTAGAAGTATTCTCCATTTTTATTACAGAAATTATTACGGATTTTATTTTTCGAAATAATGATAAAGATATTTCACTGAGGAAATACGTATGCAATATTTGAATTTTGTTTAATGATAAAATATCTTACTTTGGTATCAATGTTGTAATCAGGACTATCTGGGTCTTCAATTAATACCTCATCTTGACAGAGTACGTCAAAGCAAAATCCAGTTGGTGCAGTGTAAAGATTAAAAAGCACTGATGTAAATAAATCAGCATCATCGCCTGAAGATGAGAATATTTGGTTAACAAGAATTAAAATATACAGATATTAGATTCTATTTCAGGGTGATTGATGAGAATTAAAAAATTTTGAGTCCTGAATGGTTTCATATTTTAAATAAGTCAGATATCGATTTGAAATGAAAAATCTTGAATTAACATTCGGAGGATTTTTTCATGTAATTTAACTTTATAGACATCTCAGATTCAAAAATTCTCAACTTTTAGGTAATGACTGTTAAATTAAAACTACGATTGATATAGTTTCGAATTATTTAATTATCTGTTTTTACCTAAGCTGGGATTGCTCTTCCAAATTAATTCAGCAGTTTTTTCTTTTAAACGCTTTTCTTTGTCTTCATAATCCAAGCGACCGAAAAGCAAACCATCGTATCCCATTTGTGTAAACATCGAAGCTTGTTCGTTTGAATGACCGAAGGGGTCGATTTGCCAACCAATTTTAGGCCGTCCACATTCACCAAATGTATCATTCAATCGTCTAAAAATGACTCATAATCATTTTTGATATCAATAGATGACTAGTGTAACGAAAAAAATGGTTTTGACGATTCCACAAATTTTCCAAAACATATTTTGAAAAATACTAATCATTTGAAAAAATTCTTCCTTATGTCCATTGCTTCATTACACTAAATCCTTGAAAACTATCTTAGTGCACAATTGCTATTTTACAATTAATATTATTATTATAATCAAATTGCACAGACGATGATTTTTATTTATTTTTTATTTTGAACCTACTCATACTATAATATTGTGACATATTAACTATTTGACGATATGTTAGTAATATTCATCAATTCCTTTATTTTTTTATTATTTCGTGATTTGCAGACCTACATTTTCAATTATCATTTATCTATTTTGAAAATCATTATACGCATTGGTTACCAAATTTTTAGAAGCTATTAGCGGTGAAATAATGAACATATTTAACATATATATTCATTAAACGTTAATTAAAATAATGAAAATTCTACCTGAGACCCCAAGTGAACTGATCAATAGTCGATTGATAATGTGTGACAGCCTCATCATTCATGCTCCACGCTCCGCCAATGAATTCTAGTCTTCCCTCGTTAACTAATTTTTTCACTGTCGTCTTCACTTTCTCGTTTTGATGCAGCCACCATTTCCAAAAAAATGCAGTTTCCACATAAATAAACCTGTTTTACATGAAAAAATATTTTCTTATCATTAAAAAACTTAAAAAGGATAGAATAAATATATGGATTATGGACAGAAGAAATCAAACTATGTACGATCGTTGGGAAGACCCGATATTGGCAATAACACCTATATTTGTTTATTTTATATATACCATTAAGCCATTTCCCTTTCGGCGAGCCTCAAGGGGTAAGCGTGACACTACCCGATTCGAGTAGTGTTTCTAGGTGGATAGTTACTTGTAGTAAATAACTACAAGTGTGGGCTCACCACACCCTCACATTAATTTTACTAAATACTTAATAGTAATACTTGCGTACAACAATTTCATTATATTAGAGAAATTGAAATGGCCGTGTTAATTTTATCATTACATTATTAGAGAAGATCGCCCTCTGATATCAGAGAATCAGGGCGAAGGCAAAACAGAAAAAAGACAAAGTGTGCTTCAGGCAGATACATTTTTGAAGACGCAAAAATGTAACATATTTGGTTTGAGATTCACCCCCGTCCAATCCAAACGAATGAGATGCAATTTGTCAATCCTTCTGAATCCATGAACTAACGCCAAGTTCAATCAAACCCAATATTTAAATCCCTTCCAATCGGTCGGTGCAAACCAATTGAATCCAAATAAATCAAAGCTCGGACTCATTCGCATTGAACGCACGGAAAGAAAAGAATTTAACCCATTTTACTAAATAAACCAAAATTCGGATTCGTTCGGATTAGTATTTCACATTTCAATCCCTTCTAATTCATCCAGATTAATTCAGATTATGCACATGGATTGAAAGGAATTGAAACGCGTGTCCAGATTAAAATTAGTGTTGATGTACGGATCGAAAAGGACGGATATTTGCGGATCGCTTATTCTAACGAACAACTGATAAAAATATTTCTATTTTTTAACCTTATCTTTTTGAAAAAAGAAAACCTAACTTTTCTTTCTAGTAAAGATAAAAAAAAATAAAAAATCTAAATTGATATCCTAGAACCATAGGGTGCTATTTTCGATTTTGCCAACTTTACTGGAGGGGCTTTTCAAAATTGGTTAGTTTGCACATTAGGGAGAATCGAAAAAAATAAAGTTCTTCATTATTACTTCCAATAGAGATAAAAAAATTTCTTCTGGGAGTCAAAAGTAATCCCCTCAATGTTGATTTTTAAACAGTTCTTCTGTCTCCGCGTCATAGATTAGTGTTGCATAAAAATACGAGATGCACGGTTGTCTTGCTCATTTAAGTCGTTCGAGAAGTATTCTCAAAAACTGAGAATCTGATTTTCTCTTTTGTTTTTATCGCCTCTCATCTCATTCCTCGCCCGAGTTATCTATCATTTTAGACACTCTATAAGTTTTTTGAAATAGGTCAAAAAAAAATTTGCTCATCAAACTTAGATTTTTTTGTTTTTGGCTAGCTGAAAAGCGCCAAACCTGAACCAGACCAGTCTGTCAAGGTAATAAGAAAAAAGTTTTGTTTTGATAGCGTGCATTTTTTATTTTCTACGATTTTAAACACCCTGTAACTTTTTTGAAATATGTCAAAAAAATTGGCTGACCGAACTTTGAACTTTTTTGTTCTTGGCTCGCTGATCAGCGACAGTCCTGGGACAGACCAGACCTTCCAGACTATACGGTCTAGATAAGGTCAGACCTGGGCTCAATCTGTAACCAGACTGCCAGGACATTTTTCCACACGGAATCGCGTAACTCAATACTTTCCTAGTCAAAATTAAACGCTTTTGTAAATCTGAATTAGTAAAAATTCTGCTAATAAAATTAGTGAAATGTGACCGTCCGCGAAGAAATGGACCTAATGCGTCAAAGCTGAATTGAGTGTCCCCATGCAAGAACAAGACATAGATTTTTCTAGCGCGGTGGCGTTGGCCCCTGACGAGTAAAAATCGAAATACGAAATTTTGAATTTTAAAACATAGATTATTGTAGATAATTATATTCCGCATCTTTTTTTCCTTTGCAAGAAGATCATATCTTTTTTAGATTTTTAAAAAATTGCAAAAAACTTTTTTTTCTTAAGTCAATTTTTAATTCGGTTTTTGTCTTCAACTCGTGCTCAAATCCACAGTTTTTGGACTTTCTTTATAAAATTTATAGGAAGTATTCCTTATAGTGTTCCTCTTATGACAGCGATAAAATTTCTCAACTTCATTTATAACAATATACAACATTATTTTCTAGGCTATTGCATAATTCGTTCCACAGAACGTTTGAGCGTTTTGTTTATCGAGGAAAGTTTAAGCAAATAAAAACTTCCCGCGGAGAAGTTGTTCAAAAAAGTACAAAGAAGTTTTCTGTAAAGGCTTTTTTCAAATAAATAATTAGGTAAAAAACTGGGAACGCTAAACTTTAAGCGCGCGACTGATCTTCTATGCGTGTATTGTGCCGAGTCGGAACGTCTTTCCTTCGACGGCCGTGCGATGAACTCGAAATGTAATATATTATTACCAAAATACGCTTTTATCACGATATCTGTACAGAAATTCAAAATATAAAAAACAGGAATATCATTTTTTTCAGCTTCTATCGAAAGAGAAAGAACTAAATATTATACGTACTCTATTTCTGCATAACATTTCTTAACATTTCTAGCCCACGCTTCTACATTTGTTGTTTATTTCCTTCCTCTAGAAGAACCTTCAGATTCGCTCTTTAATATAGAAATTTGAAAATTCGTTTTGATAATACTTTTTTTTATTATAAGTTATAAATTTTATTTTCACTGAAGCTAAGACTCGCAATACGCGTACGAAGCGCACACTTCGGTACTCAGAATAGAAATGATCTATTTTGTTTTAGCAGAAAACTGCCATGTTTTGGCTACGAATGGGATCAAAAAGGCTGAAGGACATTTGACGGTCATGTAACACTTGAATAATCCTCCTATATTACATTTCGAGTTCATCGCACGGCCGTCGAAGGAAAGACGTTCCGACTCGGCACAATACACGCATAGAAGATCAGTCGCGCGCTTAAAGTTTAGCGTTCCCAGTTTTTTACCTAATTATTTATTTGAAAAAAGCCTTTACATAAAACTTCTTTGTACTTTTTTGAACAACTTCTCCGCAGGAAGTTTTTGTCTGCTTAAACTTTCCTCGATAAACGAAACGCTCAAACATTTTGTGGAACGAATTATGCAATAGCCTAGAAAAGAATTTTTTATATTGTTATAAATAAAGTTGAGAATTTTTATCGCTAACCGTCATAACAAGAACACTATAAGGAATACTTCCTATAAATTTTATAAAGAAATTCCAAAAACTGTGGATTTGAGCACGAGTTGAAGACAAAAACCGAATTAAAAATTGACTTGAAAAAAAAAAGTTTTTTGCAATTTTTTAAAAATCTAAAAAAGATATGATCTTCTTGCAAAGGAAAAAAAGGTGCGGAATATAATTATCTACAATAATCTATGTTTTAAAATTCAAAATTTCGTAGTTCGATTTTTAGTGGTCAGGGGCCAACGCCACCGCGCTAGAAAAATCTGTCTTTTTCTTGCATGGGGACACTCAATTTTACAGGACGGGCGATCGTAGCAGAGCCCGCAAGCCAGCATTTGAGTAGTGGGGATGCGTCTACGAAAAGCACCCCCTCCACTTAAAACTACAATTTTTGTCAATCATGCAGTGCTGCTAGATTGGGGGATTTTTCTTCAAATTTTGGGGAAAAGCTGACTAGCCTGCGGATTTTTGAAGAATTTGAAGAAATTTCATGAAAATCTGAAGATTTTTTTTTGAAGATGTGATTAAAATTTTTTGCAGTGTTTTACGTAAGTTTGGTTCGAATGGTGTTTGACCAATCACGTATTCGCCTGCAGTTGTAGGCAAATACCTCATTGTACGTGACCTAATTATCTACGAATCAAACAAATAAACAAAAGTGATAATATTTCAACAAATTTAAGTGTTTCATTTTACAAACAGAACCTTTTGCAATCCCAATATAAGGACAACGTTTCAACGTTTTTTAACAGTAACGAACCAGGAAAAATCCTTCAATACAAAATAATACAAGTATCTAAAATTTAAATCTGGCATTGTTCACGGACAGGGCTGAGACGTAACAGTAGCAGTTTCGCAATATCGTGGGTTTCGTCTTGTCTTTGTTTAAAAAGTGCGGTGCCAGTTGATGCCGGTTTTTGAAAATATTGGATCATAAATTATAAAATATATTCGGGTCATTTTTCTGAATTCCTAGAGCATTTTAGGTATTTTGAATAATCTAAAACTTAAGCTTACAATTCCTCTAAATCTCTACAACATGTTCACGTACAAGAAAAGCGAGATTTATTACGTGTAATGTATAATTTATTATGAATTAATTAATCATAATAAAAACGTGCTTTTAAAAGAATTAATTCTGAAACTTATTTTTACAGTTTTAACATATTTGGATTTGAAATCAATTAATTAATTATTATTGGTTGTTACCATATTTTGATCTTAAATAGTTAATTTTACCTTTGATACTATTAAAAAAGCCTAAAACTAGGTTTCAGTAATTTGAAGAAATTTTTCAAATCTGTCTGAAGATTTTTGAAGAAAAATCGAGGAAAACTGAAGATTTTTTTTTTGTTGACCTAGCAGCACTGCAATCATGCTTTTAGGCACGAGCGAGTGGAGGTCACGGACACGTCGCGTACAGCTTTAGTGGCAAGGCTGGCTTTCGTAGGCCTCTCGTTCGGCCTCCGCGTACGCTTATCATGCCTATGTTTGTAGCTTAATAACAAGACAAGTAATTAACTTAAAAAATGTCTGATTATGGGAAATGAAAGAGTAACTCAGAAACTATCGATTGCCGTAAGAAAATGAAAATCGATTTTTTCCGCATTAGGTCCCTTTCTTCGCGGACGGTCACAAATAGTAATATTTTAGTATTTTACTAATGCTATAGTGAACAAATCCTAAGTTTATCTTACTAAAGTTAGTTAGAGTAAATATTGACTATTTCTTTTGTGTTTTTGGTCACTAATAATTAATTACATACTAAACATTTCTAGCCGATTGTTTTCGATATAAAATGGTGTACGTAAAATTAACCACTCAACGTGCGTCATATGCGTTCAGCATATTGTTTTGTAAGGTGAAATAGATTAAGTGTGTAAATAATTCTAATTTTACCATTTTTATGCAATAATTTGTAAGTAAGTTATTTTTGTGAATGTGGCGTATAAGCCTATTTATAACTTTCGAAATATTCCCCTCATATTGCTTTAATAAAGTTGAAAATGTTACAAAATCGCATTCTGTTATTGAATTTTTCTATTTGTCACGTTTCCCACTAATAAAATGATAAATATTTTGAGTCTTCGAATTATTGATATTCTACTAATCTTTAGTGGATCACTTTTCTCCAACTGAATCCGTAGAATTTCACTAGTATACCATTATGTCATTTCCCTTTCAGGGTAGGCGTGACACTACCCGATTCGGGTAGTGTTTCTAGGTGGATAGTTTCTTGTAGTAAATAACTACAAGTGTGGGCTCACCACACCCACGATGTGCCAACAGCACTCAGTTTTCTCGAATGGTCACCCATCCAAGTACTAACCGCGCCCAACGCTGCTTAACTTCAGTGATCTGAGGAGAACTGGCTTTTTCAGCGTGGTATGGCTGTTGGTAATTAGTAATTAGTAAAATAATTAGTAATTAGTGAAATTTCAATAATTTAAATTTAGAGAGATTATGAGGCGAAAGATTATCTGAGCCAAGGTTACAAACGCTAAATCCTGTCATTTAACTAAGATAAAAGTTTAACCGACGTCCGACAACGTTAATTTCTGTTCCAGAGAGTTCTTAACCTGGAATCGATGTGAGCTTTATCTTTTGTTTATTCTTTGTAACAGTTTACTTTTTTAAAATGCACGAAATCACTTTATCAAATATTTTTTATTTGTCACGAATAACGAGTTTTTTGTAAAAAATTGATAAGTAAACTTTTATGAGATTTTAAGCTATGTTTACCTTTTCCATGAATATGTTATCATTTAAGTATTTTCTTGAACAAATGTTTCTACAAAATCACTTTCAACGGTTTTCTTGCATTTTGACGAACAACATAACTGAAAAAATAATAATTTACAAGAATAAATATATATAAGAGAATATTAAGCTATTTTTTCCTTTTTTTAATTTTTACCTGGATTATAAATCAAGCATGAAAGTTTTGTAATTTTCTAAAGAAAATAATAAATTTATTATATGATCATCCTCTAATAATTGGATGGACCAGAAAACATTTTCTGAATTATTTTCTAGGTACTTTTTTTTATTGAAAACGTCAGGTTGTATAATGATTTAATATTTTACTTCGTTGTTATGTATACTTTTTGTTTGTACATATACATTATTCGTTAAGATGTTAAAAAAACCGTGTCTAAAAGTATCAGTAATTTTTTCTGGGAGAAAGGCTCACGAATAATAACCCTTAAATGGTAACGTCGGGTCACTCGTGCCTTGACCAAATCTTCTCCCCTTGCTAGCTTAGAGAAAAGCGTGGGAGGCAGGCCCAAACTATACTCTAAATAATTGTACACTAGTAGGCTATAAGCTCCCCAAGTGCCGTCACTCTAGTCCGTAAATAGCATTTGTAGAAAACAGTCGAAATTCCGGAAAGGCACGAGTGACCCGACGATACCATTAGCGCTGGCGAAAAGTGTAACGTAATTAAAATTCTTTTTTCAAAATTCTGATGTTTTTTTTATTATGAATTGATGTTTTTTATCATGAATTGATGGATTAAACTTACCTGATAGTTTTTTAAGATAAATTTTAATGGAAATTCGAATTTCTGAATTTTTTCCCCAAATATTGATGTTTTTCGACTATAAATTGATGAATTAAAGTTATCCAAAAGTTTTTTAACCTGAATTTTAATTGCAATTTGAATTTCTGAATTTTTTCGGAAACCTCATGTTTTTTGACTATAAATTGATGAATTAAAGTTGACCAAAAGTTTTTTAACGGGAATTTTATTGGAATTTCTACCTCTTTATACGTACTTTGAAAAAACTTGATTTTCATGTTCAAAGCTTAAGCATTCCTTTTATTTATACAGAATCTCAATCTTTTTTTTCTTACAGTACTTTTTTTACCCTTTAATTTCCCGTTTGATTTAAAAAAAAAAATTAATTACATCCTAAGTTATGATTTTTTTGACAAAATGGTGCATTCTTCACGTTTTTATTTGTTTATTTCATTATATTGTTTAAAAAAATGATAAAATCAGCAATATAGTGATTCATCCTTATACTAGGATAGTTGATGAAATTTCATGAATTTTGTGGAATTTTTTAGAGCACTTTAGAGCACTTTTCAAAGCGCCAGACACGAGTGACCCGACGATACCGTTTAAAGGTGTCGAAAATGACGTTACCATTTAAGGGATAAGTTTATTGTTTTTTTGATAATGTGTTTATGTGTATGTGAGTCGACTTCATATAAAATATTTTTCTGAGGATATTAAGATAAGAACTTAAACCCGTTTTTCAGTACTTTCAAATGTGGATGTTTTTATTTCGTAACTGGACTAAATAAATTTTGGGGAAGTTATCAACGTTTTATAAATTGAATAAATCAAAATTGTAAAATATTATATTTCTAAATGAAATATATTATATAATTAAATACACCAAACTCTCGGTTTCGGTTCCCCCGGTTTCCTCCTTCCTAGAACTGCTGTCTCAGACGAGAGAACGGTTGCGACGTTTGTCGCAACGTCTCTCGCCAACGGTTGTTTACGTTTGGATCCCCCCGATTTTTGACCGAAGACAACCCCCGAAACTGGACTGAAACCGAGAATTTGATGTACCGTTGAAAAATAATTTTGAAATTTGAGAAAACAGGTTATTCTGCTCAGTGGTGTAGTCGAGAACTGGCGGGCCCTGGCGCCGCCAGGTATTTTTTTCGAAGGCCTGGCGGCGCCAGGCCGCTTTCACGTCACACGAAAAATTCTTGTAGTTAACATTTAAAAGGCTATTTACACAGTATAAAGAACTTAGTTTTAACACAGTTTACAGTTTACCCACTTTACATCAGCAATACGTTATAAAAATATAGTTCTCCCAACGGATCATTGATCATATTATGATTCGGAATTTCCTGATTATGTTTGTGGGATTTTCTCAAACTATAAATTAATTCTTTTGACCAAATTAATTTCAAATCGCGCAGATAATCGATGCTCAAGCCACAAAATTATTTGCCACTCAAATATGTTGTTTCACTGTTAAAAATGTTTGCAATTTTAATATACATTTAATATACATTTGTATATTAAATCTAAAATATAGGTATACGAAATCGCCATTAAGAGACTATTTTATTAAATTTCATATACCGCATATTGATCATTTGTCAGAAAAGTCAGATATTTGCACTTTACACAAATTAAAAATAATTTTGACAGCAATTTTCAATTATAAATAATCAAACATAATATTTGCTCCTAGATAAATATAAATTACACTGGTTTTTAAGAGAAAAGTTCAATTAAACAAATAATTAAGAAACCTAACCTCCAAGCACCTGTACTCACGTTAAAATTCTAACATTCACAGCAAATTTTAGAAAAAATTCCACCCGTACGTTGCACTTTAATTTTAAGTAGGAATTAAGTCGACGAATTCAAGCTTATTCCTTTATTTTTTAATATTTGACAGGATCTGAAGGCATCAAAGAACTTGTTGTTTTCACGCACTCTGTTTTACCGACTTTAATATACATGTATATTAATTTTACAACATGATGGTATATTAAAATTAATGTACGGTATATGCAAATGACTTTACTCACATGTATATTAAATTTCGATCAGATTTTTTTAACAGTGTTTTCAAAAGGAATAAGATGATACGTATCTTGCCGATTTGTCGAAAAAATGTTTGAAAAAGTTTTGTCTATTCGAATTTAAAAAATTGAATATGCGGATTATCAAAAAATGGTCCAAATTTTTGTTAAAAGTGTACAAATTTTTATGTAATATAGGTATTTCTTTTTTTCTTTCTGATTCTGATACAATGTCTTGTCCTCTTTCGAAATTTGTTGGGATAAAAATCGTTGGGAATAAATTTCCAGCAACATTGCAATAATTTTTTTAATTTTTCTGATAACTTTACATGAATTTTCGGGAAATTTCAAGATATTTTTTGTGAGTTTCAGGTACTTTTCATGAATTCAATTTCCTAACTTAGATACCAAGTATGCAGCTTATTCTCTAAGTTTGCATCGTAAGTCAAAGTTTCTATGGAAGTACCGCCAGGCCACTTTATTTTTTAGGACTACACCACTGATTCTGTTACTTATCATAACATTGAAATTATACTGTCAAAATTGAAAATATTATATGAATAATTTGAAATTTATAGTTGATCTTTAAGACTTCAGAAAAATTAATTAATTGTATTATCAATATTTACATTAAAGGATAATTATTATAAATGCATAGAAAAATGGTGGTTCAAACGTCAGTTTCAAAGCGTTAGTATTGAGAATAGGCACCGACTAGTATTGCGGAATTTTCTGTAATAGTAGACGGTTCGTTGAAAAATATTCAAAATAGAGCCTCGGCAGAGATAACGCAGAGTCTACGAAAATATTGTTATTTAAAATTATGCATATAGTGTGACAAAGGATTCCTGGATGATATTGAAAAAAACTATGTCAAATAACAAAGTACATCCACATGTGTTCACTACAGAGTTTGAATACATATTTTAGGAAAATAGATTTTCGATGGTGCAATGCTATCCATGCCGAAACTTCACACAGTTAAACTAAACTCGTCCACGAAAATTATCTTCAGAAAAATCAAAATTGTTGTTACGCATGGTAATTGTAAGGTTCTTTAATTAAATGAACCTCGTGACATCAAAATATTACCTATTCATTATTAATTCTTTACTAAGACGATAAACGTAGTGTGAAAAATTACATTTTCAAGAATGAAGTTTTATTGAGAATAAATGTATACCTCCTTTCTGGATTTTGTTGCAAGGCTTCTATCACAGAGTCTAATATAAGCTGAACACCTGCCCGTTGTATATATTGCCGACCTTAAATAAAAAAATTTGAAAAATTGTTATTGTATTGTTTTTCATTAAATCTCCTTTTCAAATCATTCAGTGTGATTATGATATCTTACTTCCATAATAGTATTGATCAACCGTTTTCAACCAACCAACATCGTCGTGAGTATGCGCTACCATGTGTATGTTGAGTTTTCCTGGATGTACTTTTGGACACGACTACAATATTATTAAAAATATGATTCATTATTGGGGTGCATCATGAACTCCTTTTTACATTCTCATTCATGAGAGTGTATAGTAATCGTCCAAATTTTCGATAGTCGGAGTCTGTATTTCTGTATGTGTGTATTCTGTGTATGGTTATAACCAAATGTAGCCACGCTAACTTTTGAAAGATTCTCTCAATCAAGTCAGTCTTTGATAAACTTTTTTAGGGTCCCAAAATAAAGGTCAAGCTCGCTAACCAGATATTTCCATACAAAATTACAAAATTTAGAGCATTTTCAAAATAGAAAAGTTCTTTTTTAAGAGATTTAGAAATTTATGTGAAAGTTTCTCGTTCACGACAAAAACCCTTGCAAATTATCCTAATGGTATTGTTAATTTCGATAAAAGTTAAAAAAAAGTTATATGTTTTTTAAAATTCAAAAATTAAAAAAAAAATAAAAAACTATTTTCCTGACAGGTTAAGAAATTTCAATACAAATTTTTACTATATATCAAATGTATTTAGAAACTATCCCAATGATTTTTTCGATTAGACAAGCATATATTTTTTTAGATTTTTTAAAACCTTAAAACCTTAAATCGAAAATTTATTTTTTTGGTGAGAAAATGATCCCCTATTATTGCCAGGTAAAAAATATATATTTAGAGGTCTTATGGAGATTTTGTGACGAAAATTCGACTATTCAAAGTTTTCAAATTTTCATGTCTACAATTTTAACTATCCCATCTTGTACAATGCAGGAAATTCTTTGTCAATATACAAAAAATAAATTATTCACAAAATTTTAAAAATCGATAAATTCTTGTAATGAGGAAGATCTTTGGTACCTTATATTTTATATTTAATTTAACAACAAAAAACATTTTTGACCTAATGACTAACATATACCGAAGTTTTTATATTACTTAGCTTTTAATGCATAATTTACTCATAAATTAGGTGCTTAGGATCACTTTCCCATAAGCTTTAGTCTTTCTTCAAAAGCAACATCGAATGTTGCAAGCCGTGAAGAGATATTTGCTGATTCTGATTTCATAACAGGTGTAGACAAACTTAATGGTTTAAAATATATAAGGGCACGTCTCTCTGGCCTATTTGAATTTGTATTTTGTCTAAATAGTGCAATTTTATTACATAATTATTAATTTGAAATGTAACTAAGAACAGGAATTTAGACTCCTAGCTAAAATATAATTAATAAAAGTGCATTATTTAAACAAAATAAAACCTCAAATGGGACAGAAGCACGTGCCCTACACTGAGAAAAATGGATTATAGGAACTGGATAATAGAATTAAAGAATAATAAACCGTATAGAAAATTATATTACCCCGTATAATCTATAATATTTTTCTAATATATAAAGATGTTACCAAATATAATCTCTAGATGTTAAATTTTTATAATCTTCAGGCATTATCAGATTTTAAAACATCTCGGATTTTAAAATATCCAAGCATCTGTGTAGTCTCAGATGGCACGTCGCATCGCATCGTGGCGCGTGTCATATCCATCCGTTTGCATTAAAACAAGTAATAATTAAGTTATAAAATGATTATTAGTGATAAATCACACGTGATTTAGATTTAGAAAATGGGTAAGTTTATATTTCTTTTCATTACACATCACTGCCACTTGTACAAATACAGAAACTTGGCCTCCTTTACTTTTGTTTTTGTAGTCTCATGATAAACACTTTCCTGCTTATTGTGTGTTTAAAAAATTGAAATTTGTTTCCAGTTCTACTTCCGAGCTCGTCTATCAAAAAATTTTGAATAGGTTTATAAATACGTTTGCAAAAATTATTATATATATTTGAGGTTATTTAATGGACCAGGATTCTAATATGGATTATAGATTATATTATCTCACATTATAAAGTTTTATAATCCAAGATATTATCCGGTAATATTTATTTCTTAATATCTATACATTGGAGTTCGAATAACCTGTATAGCTGTCCCATAGTTAATAGTCCAAGATTATATCCGGTAACATATTTTTGATTACTAGGTATAATCCATTTTTCTCAGTGTAATACATTTGGAACCAATTCCCGAAATTTCAGCGTAATATCTTCATTTTTCTAATTATAAAGCTGCCGAATATAATGAAATGTAATAATTGGCCACTTGACACAATGTCTCATGCCTTGCAACTGAAAACTGTGAATGATGTGGCTATGAGCGCGGTGTCGTCCTTGCTCAAAGATTCAACTCATCCATTACGAATAAAGAGGGTCAATACCAATGTCCAATCGATTGGGCATTGGTAATCCAAACCGTAGATCACCACATTAAACAATTTTCGAAACTCTTGAAAAGGAAGATCAAAAACAGATTACAGATAAAGAAACAGCATAATTTTCCAGTACCTGTAATTTATGTGTAAATTATATATGAAAAACTAAATAATGTAAAAACTTCGTTATATGCGTTAGTTATTAGATCTAATTTGCACCACGAGAAAAAATTACTGCATTGTACAAGATGGGATGGTTAAATTGTAAAAACAAAAATTGAAAAAATTTTAACAAGTTGAATTTTCATTATAAAAACCTCCATATATCGACCTCTGAATATATTTTTTTAAATCTGGCTAAAATAGGGTATTATTTTCAATTTCAAGGTTTTAGAAAATCAGAAAAAAAAAAGATTTCTTGAAGCACTCTATTCATTATATTTCATGTGTAAATTTAGGTATGTGGACAGCCAAAGTGAGAAAATGTAAAATTTTCAAAAATAAACAAATTTAAAAAAAAGACAAATTTTGAAAATTTTTTGCTCACAAAGTTTTTACTTGAAAAATGCAATTTGTAACAAAAACATTAAATCCTTAAAATGTTCAATGTCATGGTCTATCATCCAAAATAAACCAATTCTGAAATAGTATATTGAAAGTAGCATTTCTTACGCACGTATAACAAAAAATTTGTTCCAATTTTTGGTCGAATGTAAAATGAAGTTGAAATAAACTTAGAATTTCAACTATTTCAAATACATAGTATTTCAGATTGTAAAAATAATGTTAAGTAACTCAGTATAAATTCAAAAGGGATTCCGTTTGATCTGCAATTAGGTATTTTCACTTCAACCACCAGCGAACTTCACTTCGTTCAGTGCTGAGGGGAAAACAATGGACCAAATCCATGATATTCGATCCATTTTTGCCCTATTTTGCTAATATTTTCGTAAAAACTAATTTTTTCTATATATAAGTGTATTGGCAAAATACTTTTTAATTTTTAAAGAACTATTTAATGAAATAATAAAAAGATAATAATTATTATTCATTACGAAGATATTACAAAGATAAAGTTTTGTCCCATGCCTTTGGTCCATTGTTTTCCTCTCAACACTCAACGAAGTGCAGTTAGCTGGTGGTTGACGCGAAAATACCTAATAAGACCAAACCCCCAACTGCCTTATCTATAGCACACTGTATTTGAAAAAAAATTCAACATTATATTCAAGCTTTCATCAGCATTGGAAATAAGTATAAAAACACACACGATATTTTTATAATAAATGCAGGAAATTTGCGGTTTGAGAAACAAGGAAAACGTAGACGAGTAGTGCAGTGCGTGCAACATAGTTTTTTATCCAGAGGGTCCACAGACAGAGTGGCAACCTAGCCGGATGCCGCCATTTTAAGCACTGGTTATCTATAGTGTAGTATATATATCTACTATATATCTATAGTATATGTATAAGAAAACTGATCCAATCTGCGAGAGGTACACTAGGTTGCCACACTGTTTCGGGACCCTGCGTAGTTTTTCAAACATAAAGCCAGTAGTGAGGTGATGTTGACTTTCTTTGCTTATTCGTATCCTTGCGTAAGTATACCATTAAGCCATTTCCCTTTCAGGGTAGGCGTGACACTACCCGATTTGGGTAGTGTTTCTAGGTGGATAGTTTCTTGTAGTAAATAACTACAAGTGTGGGCTCACCAGACCCACGATATGCCAACAGCACGCAGTATTCTCGAATGGTCACCCATCCAAGTACTAACCGCACCCAACGCTGCTTAACTTCAGTGATCTGACGAGAACTGGGGTTTTCAGCGTGGTATGGCCGTTGGCGTGTTACGGATAATATAATGAGATTATGTTGCTCTACGGGATCCGAGTGGAGCTGGAAAGTAATTTTCGATCGAAAAGTACAGATGCAGTAATTAAAATAAATGATCTTATTTAAAGTGCTCAAGTGTAGCGGTTAAAAAAGTTACTTTTTCGCACGATTGCAGCATTGGACACTTTTTGCACGCTAGACGTGTCTCGAAAATTTAACATTCCGTGAATGCGTTATAAACCTAAATACTTTTATTCTCTTTGCTTAATGAGCCATTTTGGACAGAAATAAAAGATACTGCGAAAAAAGCTTGAAAATATATTGCTCCAGTTTTCACCTAACTTATAAACGAATTCGTAATATTGGGCAGCTATGAGCTTGTATAAATTTAAATTATTCGAAACTCTTATCTGGACGAACAAATTTCTCATGTTTAGGCACCTACAATCAAATTATAAAGTAAGATTTTATGAGATTTTAATCTATGTTCGAAGTTCACTTTTGTGGTAAAATTACCTGTGTCTTTCAAAATAAAATTATAAGACATATGTTTAAGAACTTAAAATTTTGTATTATTTTTTATTAAAACGAATAATAATGTACACGGATAAGATTAATAATAATTTGTAAGGAGAATATGTGTGAAAGAATTTGCAAATAAACGTATTCTTTTTCAACATAATTTTTTTCGTATAAATTTTTCTTTGATGTTCATTTTATAACAAAAAGAATAAATCTATATTTCGATGTAATTTATTATTTATATCTTATTCATTATTAGTATTAATTCTTGTTAGATATTTAATTACTTATCAATAGAAATATCACTTGATTTAATATTAGGATTATACTTTTGCGAGAAACTGCATCTAGTCTGGCTGCTGAATAATAATCCTGTTTGAATAATATGATCTTAATGTTTCTTGTCTACTAGGTCTAAAATCAATATTTTATGGATATTGATTGTTTTATTTTATAAGTTGTGAAAAAAATCTCTCTACCTCCGCTGGGATTCGAACATCAGGTCTTTCAGATTTCCGGTCTGCAATGCTTTAACCAATTAAGCTACGGAGAGACGAGAAGATTTTATTCACAACTCCTACAAGTTGAATGTCGACGTCATTCAGTGTACCTGCAAGATTGATTTTTTTCATCATTCCAAAATGAGAGTGATATTAATAATTGATGTTATCATTTTTGACCAGCGAAATATAGTAAATAATATAATAATGTTTTTTGTCTACTAGGTCTAAAATCAATATTTTTTGGATATTGATTGTTTTATTTTATAAGTTGTGAAAAAAATCTCTCTAGCTTCGCTGGGATTCAAACACCAGGTCTTTCAGATGTGTTCAGATGTTCGAATCCCAGCGGAGCTATATAGATTTTTTTAGAACTTATAAAATAAAACAATCAATATCCAAAAAATATTGATTTTAGACCTATAGTAGACAAAAAACATTAACATCATATTATTTACTATATTTCGCTGTTCAAAAACGATAACATCAATTAATAAAATCACTTTCATGTTGGAATGATTTAAAAAATTAATCTTGCAAGTACACTGAATGACGTCGACATTCAACTTGTAGGAGTTGTGAAGAAAATCTTCTCGTCTCTCCGTAGCTTAGTTGGTTAAAGCATCAGACCGGCAATCTGAAAGACCTGGTGTTCGAATCCCAGCGGAGCTAGAGAGATTTTTTTCACAACTTATAGAATAAAACAATTAATATCCACAAAATATTGATTTTAGACCTAGGAGACAAAAAACATTAACAACATATTATTTACTATATTTCGCTGGTCAAAAACGATGACATCAATTAATAATAATCCTGTTTCTGTAAACAAATATTTTACGTGGTTTAAAACAAAACAGACAAGGGGTTGATGCTTTTTTTTCAAAGACATATTTTTCTGTGAGTGACTGAAATTTTTCAAATATCATAAATATTGTAACTTAAATCGAAAACTGCCATTTAAATCCCTGATCAACTACAGGCATAACTAGAAATTGAAATTATTTTTCAATTTGTTTTTGAAGACAGTCCTCAAAGCACCTGCGGCTGTGACGATTACATTATCACTGCGACAATCGCGCTTCGCGTGCGACATTTAGGTTATGCAGACAGTTCTGTTTGAAAAATAGAATGATGTCGACAAAATGAAATGGAAAATAAGAAGTAGATATGCTTTTCGATATAATGTTATAAAAGTTAGACTTTTCTATCAAATAAAATGTAAGTTGTTTGAATAACTTAAAAGGATTTTCAGGATATTAAATCTAAAACAAAAAAGTCAAAGAATTTGAAAAAGGTACTAAAAATCATTGCACTGTAATTTACAAAGACTCTAATATAACCTACTTGATTATCATTATTTAATAGAACTTTCTAAATTTGTGTCCATTCAAAAAATATCATTAAAATAGTTTGGTAATCTTGCTGACATCTACAAAATATCCAAATTATAACTTACGGATCTCTCTAAAAAAAATTCATAATTTTTAAAATGATCAAACTTTTTGGATTTTCTTTTGAACTAAAAATTTCAGGCGAATAATTTTAAAATGTATTTTATATCTATAGTAAAATTTTCGATTTGAATTTCATTATCTATCAGCAAAGTAGTTTATTCTATGTTTTTCAAATTTTGTAAATGTTGAGAAGCATATCACTTTCTTAATTTTTTTCAAATTAAAAAATGTCATGAAGATAATTGGCAACTCTTACTGTCATCTGTCAGAATCATTGTCACAAATTTCTAAAGCTCTTGAAAACATTTTGTTTGGAGTTTTGAAAATGCTCTAAATTTTTAAATTTTTTTGGATTAATCTGGTTAACGCACTTAACCTTCATTTTTTGACCCTCAAAAAGTGTATTAGGGCTGATTCAATTTTTCAAGTCCTTCAAAAGTTAGCGTGTCTATAACATTCAAGGAACCAAACATGCAGACAGACAGACAGACAGGAACAGACAAAATTGTATGATTTTCGGAATCTGCGACAATTGAAATGTAAACATGAGTTAAAAACTAAAGATCGAAAATTTGGACGATTCCATTACACTCTCATGAATGAGAATGTAAAAATGAATGTCCTTACCCTAATGGGACACGAGCTACGACCATAAAACGTAGGCAGTGCTTACGTTTAAGGTCGTAGCCTACTAGGCACTTAACATAAACCGCGGCACAGTGAGCGAAAAGTGGATTTTTTGGTTTAAAAAGTTCCAGCAGTCGTATTTCTTAACCGACATAAATTTTTGTTAGAAATCGAAGAATAGTAAATTTCGAACATATCTGTTGGGAACCAATAATCAAAATTTCATTAATTTGTTATTTAAATTGTAATGTATCAAAAACTAAGGTGTTAAGGCTTTAAGGTGTAAGGCCCTTATTTTTCACTTTTCGAATTTCTCTGCTCTCACTCCCCAGTTTTGTTTGAATGCCCAAAAAAAAAAATCTCCTCCACATTTGAGAAAAATCGGTTAATATTTAGGGGTCGCGCAAAGACCATGAAGTTTCCCATTGATTTAATATGGGAAAAAGTCAGCTTTTTGTAAATCTAATATTTAAACGCGATAATATGTTACAAATAATTCCGTGTTTTAGTATATTGTTCAGAATTTGTCAGGGAATAAGAATCAATCATAAATTTTGAGGTTCAATAATTTTAAGCCACTCTCATGAGTCCCCAAAGAAAACCCCATAAGTGACAATTGTGAATTTTCCGTAATATTGCGGTTTATTGACGCTTTTTAAAAGTTTTTTTTACATAAATAATCATTGATCAGTAATTTAAGAATACCCAGTCATCTTTTAACTAATATTCAATTGTTTAAACAATTTTAATTTGTTTAAATATTTGTTTTTTCAGTTAACTCGCGAAATGAACATATTTTCTAGACTTTATGAGTTATTTAATCAATAATAACAATAAAATAATTTGTTCGAATAATTTTACAATTACTTAAATAATACGTATCTGTTCAATCATATATTTTACCTAAAAAAAAGCAGGAGAAACATTTTATCTCACTAAATTTTCGATAAATTTTAATATTTTTAAGTACTAATTTGTTTATTATGAATAATCGTAGATGTTTAAAGAAATTAAAATTTTCTAACCAATTTTAATTCGTTTAAACATTTAAGAGTATTCTGGAAAAGCCAAGTAAAAGATAAAAATATGTCAATCTTTCGAAAAATAGCAACAACAAAAATGTAAACAAAAAAATTGTTTAAAAAATTTTAATTTGTTTAAACATCTACTAGTATTAATAATAAACAAATTAGTACTCAAAAATATTAAAATTGGTCGAAAATTTAGTGAGAAAATTTTTTTCCTGCTTTTTTTTAGGTACAATATATGCTTGAACAAATACGAATAATTTAAATAGTTGTAAAATTATTTAAACAAATTATTTTTTTGTTATTATTGATTAAATAACTCATAACGTCTAGAAAATACGTTCATTTCGCGAATTAGCTGAAAAAAACAAATATTTAAACAAATTTAAATTGTTTAAACAATTTAATATTAGTCAACAAATGACTGGGTATTCTTAAATTATTGATCAATGATTATTTATGTAAAAAAAACTTTTAAAAAGCGTCAATAAACCGCAATATTACGTAAAATGCACATTTGTCACTTACGGGGTTTTCTTTGGGGACCCATAAGAGTGGCTTAAAATTATTCAACTTCAAAATTTATGATTGATTCTTATTCTGTGACAAATTCTGAACAATATACTAAAACACGGAATTATTTGTAACATACTATCAGGTTTAAATATTAGATTTACAAAAAGCTGACTTTTTCCCATGTTAAATCAATGGGAAACTTCATGGTCTTTGCGCGACACCTAAATATTAACCGATTTTACTCAAATTTGGAGATTTTTTTTTTGGGCATTCGAACAAAACTGGGGGGTGAGAGCAGAGAAATTCGAGAGAAAAAAAATCCACCAAGTAAAAATAAGAACCACCCTATTGTGCTATCTATACTTTGTCTGATTTATTGAAATATCCTCAAAGACATATAGAATTAGTAAGCTGAATCTCGGTGAATACAAATTTGTAGTGAAGATGAAATTCTTTCATTTCTTCAATTATTATAAACAGATTAATGAATTAAAATGGTTTTTGCTGTATTTTCGACATTTAAATGCTTTATTTATACTATTGATTTCGTTATTAAGTTATTTGAATTTCTTAACTAACTACGACCGAACATTAAATTATCATAATTGTTATTGTTATAAATAGTTATTGTAAACAAATTCCCTGGTTTAGCATTTTTATAGGTAGGACATTGTTCTTTTCTGCGGAATAATTATTTCTTTTTATCCTTTATATTGCCTGCAACACTGTAAAAAGTATGGTTCCATTTTAATTGAGCATCACTTTTTTA
>CAKNYM010050634.1:198136-225774 GCA_932195095.1 Andricus curvator
AGATGGTACGTCGCATCGCATCGTGGCGCGTGTCATATGCATCCGTTTGCATTAAAACAAGTAATAATTAAGTTATAAAATGATTATTAGTGATAAATCACACGTCATTTAGATTTAGAAAATGGGTAAGTTTATATTCCTTTTCATTACACATCACTGCCACTTGTACAAATGCAGAAACTTGGCCTCCTTTACTTTCGTTTTTGTAGTCTCATGATAACCATATTTCATGCTTATTGTGTGTTTAAAAAAATGAAATTTCTTTCCAGTTCTACTTCCGAGCTCGTCTATCAAAAAATTTTGTATAGGTTTATGAATACGTTTGCAAAAATTATTATATATATTTGAGGTTATTTAATGGACCAGGATTCTAATATGGATTATAGATTTTATTATCTCAGATTATAAAGTTTAATAATCCAAGATATTATCCTGTAATATGTATTTCTTAATATCTATAGATTGTAGTTCTAATAAGCTGGATCGCTCTCCCATAGTTAATAGTCCAAGATTATATCAGGTAACATATTTTTTATTACCGGGTATAATCCATTTTTCTCAGTGTGTGGATAACATAAAAAATTAGCATAAAACTAAAGGTGCGCTTCTTTCAGAAAATCGAAATTTGTATTTTTGTTTTAACCATTAGTTTAAAAACTATATATAGATCATTTCACAAAATATGCCGTTTCCTGAAAACTATTTTTCTAAATAAAGGTGCTCAATTGCTCATAGTATTCATAAAGAAACTTTTCTTAAGTGAAATATTTTCTCAGTTACGTTAAAACAAAATTTTTATATAGATTTATTGTTGAACAAGGTACAGTGCAAAAGGGATAAAATTGATCAATTTCATATCAGTACTTAACTTGAGCTGATAAAGAATAATCATAAATTAGTTGAAGGCGGGAATTTTAAATTAAATATGAAGAAAATTATTGATGATTTCGATTGGTGATTTTTGTTCTTACCTGGTAGCCACAGGTCAGTGGTCCTTCTCGTTCAATAGCAGGAATATGCTGAATTTTCTTGGAAATGGCAAGGTAGATAACTATACTGATTAAACCCCCAATTACGCAAATCCATAGACTCCGTTTTAAAAGACAACGTGGGATTTTGGACGATAATGAATTTGTGGTACCCAAACGCATGAAGTCCCGTTTTTGCATTGGCCCCGGGAGTTTAAACACGGAAAAAATAGTTCCTAGCATTGCGAAGCCCACTGTATACCTACTAGATACACCTATAACTGACTCTAGTAAGACGGCGCTCTATACTTATATACTGGTATTCAGCGTGTAATAACTGACAATGAAGCGACACAGCCGGAAAAACGCCTGATAAACTTCTACTTGGATAACACGTGTGTCATTTTGGTTTATGTGTTAGTACAATTAAGGGAAGAGCCAGTATTATGAATCATTTTATTTCGGATTTATACACTGATGTATATGATAGTATACTACAGTGGATACAACAGGAAATTGAGCGGCTTGGGCGGCTTGTGACCACTTGAAGGCCGTAGAGATCCTCAAGGGAGAGTTGAGTCACGAAACTATGCTTTGGCTGCTGCGCATCCAAAGCAAATCGGATCGCTGAGTTTTTGGATAACGCGTGAAAAATTCAAACTGCATTTCAATATTAAAATGAGTTAAATCACGTTCAATTGATGTATAAACTGTGTTTTAATGTTAACTATATGATTTCGTTGATAATATTTACAAGCTTCATGTAGGCAATTTACATTTTTCTCCTGATGATAAAAAAAGGAAGAGATTCAAACCACGGATTTAAAAATTGTGCGCTTTTGAGGCCTTCAGATTGCGGTTTGCTTGAACCAATAAAACATCTCTACGGTCTTGAAGACCACAACCGCCATGTTGCAGTAGGGTTATTAGTGAAATAATGCAGCAGATTCAAATGTATTATGGAAGAGAACTTAAAAATAGTATTAAAATGCATGTAAGATTTAGTTTATTGTTAATGAGTGAATTAAATGAAACTCGAAACTTAATCAAATTTCATAAAAAATAATTACATTAATAAAAATAATAGAATAGTACACAAATCGAAAGGTGACGGGATTTACAATTTCTAGGATACAATTTTTTTTTACAGATGGATCAGGATATTAATTTTGTTCTGTTAATAGGTACAACAAAAGTTCTAAGTTTTCACAAGCGAACAATATAATAACACAGGTACATAAAAAAAGTGTGCAAAGCCAGAAGAGCGACCTACACAGCATTGTAGTATTGGTCTAGCATAGACAAAATCTACACTGATTGGAATTTTCTGCTTACCAGTTTTTTTTAATTTGAGTTTGAATTTTTAGTTCAGGTCAAATTATCTTAAGTAGGCCACCATAAATCGAAAGTCGCCTTTCTTCGCTGTAAAATGAATTTTTTAATAGCTCTTATATTCGAAAAGATTTCCCCAAGTTTTGGTCGCAAAGAATTTTTTTTTCTTTTTAAAGTTATTAACAACGGAAATTTAACGTTACGACAGGATCAACATTTTTCTCGTGAACGGCTAAACGGATTTAGACGATTTTTACGTTGAAATTTTTGCGTAAAAACGTACATTCCAGAAATCTTCCTTTTGATTATAACAACTTTGAATTTGTTTTGAAAATCACTATTTTTTTTATAAACAAATCATACTTTTGTTCTCTGAAAAGAAACATTTTTTTGCAAGTTATTCTACATTCTCCACGTAAACAGATTTTTGGTCAGATTTCCTTGAATACCGTATTCTTTTGTTCTCAAATGGCCTGTGTACTCAATTTCTTTTTATTCCTGTTACAGGTAAATCTCTTTTGAGATTTCAACAATAGTCCGCCATCATTTTCACGTTCCATTTTCCTGGGTACCGACGTTCCCTTTTCTCGAACGTCTTGACAAAACCTTTCACCCTGCTCTTCAATGTAGTCACCAACATTTTTTGGAAAGAAGTCAATATTTGAATCAAGGAAATTCAATTTTAATAAATTCGAACAAAAAATTGACATCCCGTGAAATATATAAAACTATTTAGTATATCTTTTCGCATTTTTCTCCTGAAAAAATGTAGCAAATGTAAGCAAACATTTTTTTTTTGTTTGAAAGAAAAAAGTTGATATTTTTATAAACAAATTCAATGCTTTTATATTCGAAAGAAGGATTTCTGGAATGAACGTTTTTAAACAAAAATTTCAACGTAAGAATCCTCAAATTCCGTTTAGTCGTTCACGAGAAAAATGTTGATAATGTTGTAACATTAAATTTTCATTAATAATAACTTTTGCAAACAAATTTTGTTTACGATCAAAACCTAAGAAAATCTTTTCGAACATATAGGGGCTATTAAAAAAGTTATTTTACGAGGAAAAAAACGACTGTCGATTTATTGTGGCCGACATGGGATAATTTGACCTAAACTAAAAATTCAAACTCAAATAAAAAAAAACTGGTAAGCAGAAAATTTAAGTTTAATTTAAATTTAACTGGTAAGCAGATTTATTCTATGCTAGACTAATACTACAATATAATACTACTAGGAACGGAAGCTTCTAATGTGTCTCTTGAGGGTTTACATTTTTCTTGTATCTCTTCCCAATTCCTTTACACACCCCACACACTTTCTTGGTGGTGGGAGGGGGACCTATAGTGTAAGGTGGGTTCCGAACCACCAAGAGCAACAGCTTTAAGTAATTAGAGAACCCTTTTCTCTAGAGTTACCGGTCCCACGACTCGCCGGAGATGAAAAACTAACTCCCTTGCTAGGCTAGTGTTCACCGCATGGGCCGCCGAGGCTCTACCAGAGTGCGAGGCGGGAATCGAAACCGCAAGCCGACGGAGTGGGTCCAAAGCCTACGCCTTAACCCCCACGACCATAGTCTCACTTTACAATACTACTATGTAGGTTGCTTTTTTGGCTCTACACACTTTTTTCGTAATATGTATACAGTGGTGTAGTCGAGGCCTAGCACCGCCAGGGTACTTTTTTGTTTTTAAGCCTGGTGGCGCCAAGCCACTTTCTTGTCACACGGAACATTTTTTCAGTTATGGGCCATCCATAAACGACTTCACCAATTTTAGGCTTTTGTGACCTCCCCCGAAAGTAATGTAGCCATTTAACGTATAGATTACATATTGAATTCAATACGAAACATTTAAAATTCCTAAGATTTCAAGCCGAAATATATTGCATTTTCAACAAAATAGTTGAATTTTCAACCAAAGAAGATTTTCTACATATAGAGATGAATTCTCAATACAAAAAGACGAATTTTTAACAGAAAAAAAAATTAATTTTCAACCAAACGGTTGTATTAACAACCAAACAGATGAAATTTTCAGTAAAAGAAAATACTTTTGCAAAAAATAGTTAAAGATTTAACCAAATAGTAAAATTTTCAAGCCAAAAAGACGAATTTTTTCGAAGACAGTTGAATTTTGAACAAAAAAGTTACTTATCAACCAAGGAGGAAGACTTTTCTACCATAAAAGATGAATTTTCAATCCAAATAAAAAAATTTCTAAAAACAAAGTTGAATTTTCAACAAAATTGTTGAATTTCTAACCAAATAGTTGAATTTTCAGCATACAAATATGTACTTTAAATCAATTGTCAAAAATGCTTTAGAAAACAGTTAAATTTTTATTTAAAAAGTTCATTTCTAACCAAGAAAGATGACTTTTCTACCATTTTAGATAAATTTTCAACAAAAGAGATACAAATTTAAACTTAAAAGTCGAATATTTTAGAAAACAGTGGACTTTTAAATCAGAAATGATGAATTTTTAACAAGAAAGATGATTTTGTATCAAGAAAGATGAATTTTTAACAAGATAGTTGAATTCTGAACCAACAATTGGAACTTTCGAAAAACAAGAATAATTTTTCAACCAAAAAGACCACTTTTTAACAAAATATATGAATTTTATACCAAATAGTTGAATTTCCCACCAAAAAGTTGAATTTTCAACGAAGAAGATTATTTTTTTACCCAGTAAAAAGATGAATTTTCAACAAAATTGTTACAGTTTCAATCAAAAAGATGAATTTTCGACCAAGAAGATTAATGTTCTATCAAAAAATACGAATTTTCAACTTATTCAGTATACAGGATAAAGTTTTACCCAAACATTGAATTGTTCAATTGTCAGATAAAAAAATTTGTAACAAAAAAAATGAATTTTCAATAAAGTTGTTAAATTTTAAACCAAAACAATTACTTCTCGACCAAGAAGACTAATCTTCTACCAAAAAATACGATCATGGAACAAAATACATGAATTTTCAACAAAATGATTCAATTTTAAATCCAAAAAGACAAATTATCTACAAAAAAGTTAAATATTCAAATGAAAAATATGATTTTTCAACAAAAAAGTTTGAACTTCAGCCAAATAGTTTAATTTTCAAGCCAAAAATTTGAATTATCTACAAAATAGTAGATTTTTCACCATAAAAGTTCATCTAAAATGAAATACCTGAATTTTAAACCAAAAAGTTAGACTTTCCACTAAAAAAGATAAATTTGTAACCAAATAGTTAAATTTTTAACTGAAAAAATTTTTTTTAACCAAAAATGGAATAGTTTAATTGTCAGTTTGAAAAATGAATTTTTAACCAAACTTGAACTGAAAAAAAAACAGAGTCGAGATAGAAAAAGTTATGGTGAAAAAGGGGATACGAGAGGGCTTGGTAAAAAGAGTATCGGAAATCTTCAGAGAGACAAAAAGCAGGGTAAAGGTAGGAGAGCCAGTAGGAGACAGTTTCTGGTTAGTTAGAGGAGTGACGCAAGGATGTCCTCTGAGCCCACTTTTATTTAATCTATTAATCTCAGACATAGAAAAAGAAATGAAGAGAAAGGGATGGGGAGGAGTTAGGATGGGAGAAGAAAAGATATATACACTGGCATACGCGGACGATATAGTGTTGATGGCAGAGGATGAAGAAGGGATGACAGGCTTAATTACAGGATTGGAGAAATACTTAGATGGGTAAACATTGAATGTAAATGTAGAAAAGACAAAGATAATCAGGTTTAGAAAAAAAGGGGGAAGAAAGAAAGAATGAACTGGGAGACGGAAGGGAGTAAAGTTAGAAGAAGTAAAGGAGTTTAAATATTTGGGATATACCTTGCAAATGAATGGGGATCATAGAGTTCATATAAGAGAAAGGATAAAAAAAGCGGCAGGGATAATGAAACAGATATGGGGAATAGGAAAAAGAAGGTTCAAGAAAGATTGGAGAAGGAGAATGTGGTTATTTGATACGTTGGTATGGCCGGTATTAGGTTATGGAGCGGAGATATGGGGATGGAAGGAAAGGAAAGAGATTGAGACTTTACAAGAAATGTATATAACGTGGACGCTAGGAGTAGACTGGAGGACGCCTGGATATATGGTGAGAGAAGAACCACAGAGAGAAAAATTAAGTACTAGAGCGGGTAAGAGAGCATGGCAATTTGAGACGAAGTTAAGGGAGGGGAAGGGAGGGGAGTTAGCGAAAAAGTGTTTGAAGGAGGTAGAAGAAAGGAGAGGGAGGGCGGTAGAGCTAACAAGGTGGGAAGAAGAAAGGAGGGAGTTTTTTTGTGCTAGAGATATCGGAGAGGGAAATGGAGTGAGCTATGAAGAATTGGAGAGAAGGGACAGGGAAAGACAATGAATGGAAAGATGGGGAATGACTGAGGAATCTAAATATATAGTAAATGGTATAAGATGATAAAAAAGGAAGGAGTACCAAAGTATTTAGAAAAGGGATAGGGAGAGAGAAGATGGACCAGAATAGCAAGATTTAGATTGGGAAACGAGGTAAGGGAGGGGATGTATTGGGAAAAGGAAGAGAACAGAAAGTGCAGAATATGTGAATGGGAGGAGGAAACATGAGAGCATATATGGGAAGGAGGTAGGGGAGGAATGGAAGATAAAGGAAGCTGGCAAGAGAATGTGGTAAATATTCTAGGGGAGGATGGAATGGGTGAGGAGTGGATGAAGGAGTTGGAGGGGGCTAGAGGGGCGAATGAGAAAGAATGGATGTGGAAAAATTACAAAATGAGAAGGAGATAGAAAAGAAGTGCAAGTGAAAGAAAAAGGAAACGAAAGGCGAATGGATTAGAAGCGTAAAGATCTGTAAGTAGTTACATGTAGACATTATGTAATAGTATGAGTATATTAAGATGCGGATGCGCTCGCTCTCACACGCTCGCTTTCTCGCTTTCGATCGCTCGCTCACTCTTGCGCTATATTAATATAGAAGTGAGGAGATAGATATAAGAGTTTATGTAAATAGTTGTAAACATTTGTAAATAGTAAGGATAAGATAATATAAAGTTTTTAGATGGTCTTGTAAGAAACGGAAGTCATGTAAACACTTAGGGGACACATTATGAATAAAGAAGAACTGAAAAAACAAATTATTTTTTTAACAATATAGTTGCATCTTCAACAAAATAATTGAATTTACAACCAAATAATAGAATTTGTAATCAAACGAGATGAATTCCGAACCAAAAACATAATAGTAGCTCTTTCAATAAAAAGATGAACTTTTATCCAAAAAGATAGTGGGATTTTCTTATAGGGTTTAAATTCTAAATTTTATCTGAATTCGTAACGTTATTTCCACTTATGACTCCACCCACTTGTTACCAACCTTAGTTTTGAGCCCCCCGCCCCCCTCAAACTGGTAATGTAGTTTATGGAAAGTACCGCCAGTCCACTTTTTCTTTTAGGACTGACTACACCACTGGTAATACACCCTAAAAATCAGTTGTTCATGTTTTAAATAATTAGGCAATTGAAACCGTCCTTGTCGTTTATTCCAATAAATAAACATCAAATTTGAGTGCCAAAGCCACTCAACATACTTTAAAACGGAATGGAACGTTTACACTGGAACCCGACGCAAAATATTGCACGTCAGGTTGCCGCACAAAGAATGTAACGAATAAATAATTATCAACAAATAAATGAAATTAATATTAATTATATTATTACTCAACACATTCCACGTGCATGAATCAAATAACTTGATAAGAAATTAATAATCTGCTCAAAGTTGAATTTTTTATGGTGTTTTAACCGAGTACCCCGGGTACGTCAGCGACGTATGTATACATTGAAGTCGATTATTTTTGCTTAAAAAATTCCAAATAAATTCGAAATACATTATTTGCTTAAAATTGAGCTGAGTAACAACGATTCGGAAGCCCTAAGCGGAATTTTAATTTTTACTTCATTTACATGCAAAAATGTCGAATGAAGAGTGCGATCACACGGCACGGAAATAAGGGGGGCGGGGGTGAGTCGGCCTCCAGAACATAAGACAGACATAAGTGCCGAAATTAATGTTGAGGATATAAGACAGGCAAATAATGAGTGGAGCAATTTTGAAGATTGAATGTAAATAAATTATAAACACGTTCTCATTCAAAAAAACAATGTACATTCTACCTTGTCACTTTCAGAATTGTAAATTCCACATGGTAAAATCGGTAATAAATATGTATATTCTTTAAGTCACCATGTTAATTTAAGAGCTTAATTTTTCACCACCAACAATTTCGCCACAGCAGTTTCACTTCCCCGCCTGGTCCAGGCAGGCAGCACGTTTTTGAAAAGAACTCTTTTATAAAAACATGCTTTCATAAAGGAGTTATTAAATTCCTTTTTATTAACTTTGATAAAAATTATCTTATTTAAAGTGTGTTATCAATTCAATGGTAAAATTTAAAATATTTCTCACTATATTCCATAAATCAGATCTCTCCAAAAAGAAAAAAACATCCTCAAAACTTCTCCTCCCTTGAGACGCCTACCGTAAATGATACTTCAATACAAAGTTGTGTGGGTTATTTTCTTTGATAAAGAAAACAATGTTCTTACATTATTTTTAAGTTTTATTCTTAATTTAATAATACAATTCAAATAGGAAAATTAGTATCACAGTCAACAAAAGGAATTGAAGAACTCTTTTATGAAAACATGCTGCTATATTTGACCTAACCTCAGAGAGTTTCTTTTAGTTTTATAAAAAGAAACTGTCTGAGGTTAGGTTAAGTCAGCATGCTTTTATTAAAGAGTTCTTTAATTCCTTTTGATAACTATGATATTAATTTTTTTATTTAAAGTGTATTAATAAATTAAGAATTAAATTTAAAATATTTTCTCCATACTCCATTAATCAGGTGTCTCCAGGGTGGAAAAATCCTGAAATTTCTCCTCCCTGGAGACACCTGATGTAAATGATACGTCAATGTGAAGTTAATCTGATTAATAATAACTCATTCAACTTAAGTTGATAATAATAATGTAAAGGAACCCATTGTCATAAAAATAGACAATTATTCACCCCCGTTTTTGTCAAATGTCCATGTTTTGAGACCCCTTGAACCCAAAAACAGGTTTTTACCAAATGTCTGTACGTCTGTTAGTCTGTAGATTTTTAGTTTATTAGCACGATAACTTTCAAACGAATTAACTTATTGGATTGGGCTTTGGTATATTCTTTAAGTATCCTAAAATGAAGGTCAAGTTCGTTAGCCAGCCATTTTGGATACAAATTCAAAAAGTGAGCACATGTGGACATTTTTTAGAACACCTTTTTGTAATATTGAAAAATTCTATGGACGGATATTAATAGTACTCAAAAAGGCGAACAAAATATTCTCATGCCTTTTTTTGATAGAAGAAAAATTACCGAACTTACAGCATTTACAACATTCCAAAAAACAAACGAAAATGAACATTTTCAGCCAAACAACGCGCGATATGAAAGGAAGTCAAGAGAAGAAAAATGTTTCTTTTTGAACACCCTACAATATTGTTATAAGACTTTTTTTAATTTTCTTGAAAAATCGAAAATTAAAATTTTTATCGCACAAAAAAATAATGAAAAAGAAAAAATTCCATTTTGCGGTCAAGCTATACAAGATATGAAAAAAGATGAATAGACAAAAATTGTACACTCAAAAAAGATCTAAAAATTTGTTATTGATCACTTTTTGATGGGACGAGTAGTTTTTGTTTCATTTGTAAAAAACTGATTTAAGAATCAAATAAACTAAATTGTTGGAAAAACGACACAAACCACGAAAAAAATTAATAGACAAAATTTGTTCACTCAGAAAAGAGCTACAAATTTTGTAATAATCATTTTTTGATAGGATGCGTAATTTTTGTTTCAATCGTGGAAAATAACGTTGAAAATAAACAAATTAAATTTACGGAAAAACGACAAAAATTGCAATAAAATGTTTAATTACAAAATTTTGTTTTGTTTCTTATAGGATGCGCACTTTTTTTCAATTATAAAAACAAGACAAGGAAAATACGTCTGTTTTTAATATCAATGCATATTTTTATTATGTGAGAAGTTGTAGGCTCCGGAAGCTACGATCATGGTTCCTTAAACCAACCAATCCCGACTCAACTGGAGAGCTGTCAATCTTTGTAGAATGTTATAAGGAACAGTGTTGACGGACCAGATGAAGTGATCCCAGAAAAACAGCCTGTTGCATCCGGCTCGCGATGGACTGAGCCTGACGCTGGAGAGCCGGGATTTTGTTGAGTTGGCTAAGGAAGGAAGCTTTCATGCATCCAAGACAGCCGATTATGAGAACTACAAGTTGGACTTTGTAGCCTTGGTGCAGTCTGCTCAGCTCAAAAAGAAGTGATTGATATTGCGCCCGTTTTTCTTCCTCCTTTGTCGTTATATTACCATCGGCTGGTGCCGAGAATTCAATCACGTAAATGATCTTCGTCTTCAGATCTTGGAGGACAATATCAGGCTTTGTAGCACCGATACGTTGAGTTGTGGAGAATGAGAAATTCCAGAAGATCTTGCACTGATAATTCTCCACAACGGACTCAAGTGCCCCCCGGGCGTATGGCAAGACTGGCAATAGTTCAACACCATAGAAGTGCCGAAGATGGTAATATAACACTTTTAGGGCCGCATTGTGTCTCTGTATGTATCCGTAGCATGCATACTTCGAGCATCCACTGAGAACATGTCCAAGTGTTTCTGGCTCTTGCTTGCACGCTCGGCAGTTGGTATCGCCTACAGGTACATTCATTATGCGCTCACGGTAAACTAAGGTGTCTATAACGCCGTCTTGACAGGCAAAAAGAAATCCCTCAGTCTCCGATCTCAATCCAGCAGACTTGAGAAACATGTTGGATAGACCCATCGATAGCTCTTCTATACGTATAATGCCGTAGAATTTACTGTGAAGGGGCTTGTCAGTATGTTCTCTTAGTAGAAGCGAATTTTCTGCTTCCTGTACACGACTTTTCAGCATCATAGGTGTTAGTGATGTTAGGCCATCTGTAGTGTCGCTGGAATCAAATGGGAGACCAAGGTCCTCTGCGGCCCTATCTGCGGCACGGTATAGAAAGGCCGCAGCATTGACGACTTCATGTTGATGAACGAGTCGCATAAGATAATCTGTTCTATTTAGAAATGAGCAGACTATACCCAGAACCGTTCTTCGATGAAGACACCCCAAGCTTAGCAAGCCTCTACCCCCTTTATCTCGAGGGAGGTACATTCGAGGTACGAAGGATCTAGAATGATGACTTCGAAGGATTGTCATCATCTTGCGTGTGCTTCGGTCAAGTTGCTTCAACTCATCGACGTTCCATTTTACTGCACCAAACGTGTAGAGCAGTATAGGAACGGCCAGCATATTGGTCGCCTGTTTCTTATTCTTCCCAGATAATTCGGAAGCCCAAATTTTTCTGAGAATTTGGCGATACCTTCTTGCGAGGGCCGTTTTTAAAACACGCACATTTTGGGTTTCCGCTTGCGGTATTCCAAGATATGTATATGTCACACTTCTCCAGTGCAAAGCTCATGCCAATCGCTTCAGAGTACCCATTTACCGCCGCCACAAAGATGTTAAGGTCCTCTTTTGAAGAAGCAAAGAGTTTAAGTTCGTCCATGTACAAAAGGTGGTTGACCTTATATTCTCTTCCATTTGGCGGACCACATAGGTATCAAGAGCTTTTGCTTTGAAGCACAATAGATAGAGGCAAGACGGAGATGCAAAAAAGTATCGAACATAGAGAGTCCCCTTGGGAGACCCTTCTCTTATACGTGATGTAGCTGGTAGTCACTTGTCTTTTGTCAGATGTTATGACAAATCGTGTCCGCCACAAAAGCATAAGCTCTTTTATGCATCTCACTATTTTTGGATGCACCTCCAGGCACTCAAGGAGCTCAATAAGTAGCTCATGGTTCGTGTTATCGAATGCCTTACGGTAGTTAATCCAAGCCGTGGACAGATTGCGTCGATACCTGATCGATTCCTGGGTAAAATGTCTATTAACAGGTTCTCCCTGCAACCTGCCAGCCCTCTTTTGCATCCACATTGTTCAAATATTGCACTCCATACCGGCTCGATAGATGTTAATATCCTCTCTTTGAGGATGCCAGTGAATAGCTTGTAGCTGGTATTTAAAGAAGCTATGGGCCTGTAGTTCTTTGGACTTGAAAAATCTCCGGTCTTAGGGATCAGTACCGTGCTTCCTTCCACTAGCCACCCCGGCATGTTTTATTCTCTGTTTAAGAAAGTAGTGAATATACGAGCTAGATCTTGGTGCGTAGAAGTGAACTTCTTCCACCAAAAGTTGTTGATTTTATCTGGCCCTGGCGCTGAAAAGTTTTTAGTTCTAGCGATAACTTTCTTTACTTCTTCAGCAGTAATTACTGGATATTCTTCCTCTGGACCTTGTAACCTTTGCCTTTGGGAAAAGTTACGAAAGAGTGATATGTCTGAAGCATCTTCATTTAGCTGATAAGTATCTCCATATACTTCCTCCCACAAGACTTGAATTTCTTCTCGACTAGGCGGATTTTTAACGGCACGTGGCGTGTTATTGAACAGACGAGAAGGATGAGTATAAAAGATGGAATTTTCCTGAATCAACTTTACTCGCCGTTCAAGGCGCTGTTTCGCTGTTAAAAGAGATCTCATTTTTTGCGTCCAGTGCTGCTTGATGGTCAACAGTTTACACTTGTTCAGCTTGTGATTTGCTTTCCTTAAGTTTCCAGCAAGTGCCCTAACTTTTGGAGTGAATTTTTTATTTGATGTTATCTAGCTAATCAGGCACTGAACATTTGATGAATGCCCTCTCCCCGTTTCAATTTTAAACTTGCGTGTCTTACTCAGGCGTACTGAAGTATCGTTACTTCTATTATCGCTAAGCAGGCAGATCGCTTTCTCATAAACTACACAGTTCAGATTCCAGAGATTGACATCTTCGGGGAGCAAATCGGGAAGAGCAGTATTAGCTTCAACTAATTTGTCCATCCTGAGAAAGACTTTTTGGTGGATGTTTGATCTCCTACGCCCAAAAAGGATACCTGATCTCTTAAATACTGAGGCGTTTTATGAGCATATTCCGGGTGCATATTGACCCAACATTCATGTAACCTCTGCATAAATCCTCTTCGCGCCGGTGAGCTTCTTTGCCAACAGGTGAGGATGTCCCTCCTGAGTTGGTCCGACCATTTAAAATGATGTTCTCGCGTTTGTCCGGGGCCATTGCCTGGCCGTCGCCTCGGTTCGGTCCTATTGCTACTTCCAACTGAACCATGGCCTCCATCCGAAAGAGGCCTCTTATGGGCGGCACTGTATGACAGAGGTCGTCAGCGAGGGGAAATTTCTCAAGTTCAGCTCTTTTAGCACGTGTGGACCGCTCGCTGCGTCTCTCCCGCCAAGAGTCTCTACTCCACTCTAAGAGTTCGGGGTGGTCGTAAATTGTGACGTCATAGAATAGAATTTACCACCACCCCGAACTCTTAGAGTGGAGTAGAGACTCTTGGTGGGAGAGACGCAGCGAGCGGTCCACTCGTGCTAAAAGAGCTGGACTTGAGAAATTTCCCCTCGCTGCCGACCTCTGCTGTATGATACTGTTGACGTAATCGCATAATTTGTTGCACTGGGGAGTTAGCCCAATGCAACGTGGCTGACTGCAAGAGCTGGAGCTCTCGGGCGATGTCTTCCAGGCAAGTATGCAATTAAGCATCTTTTCCAGTTCAACTACGGTCCTAGTGCCAAACTTAGTCTAGATTCTACAGATATCCATCATGATATACTTTTGCTTGAGAGTCAACTCGGACAGGGATATCATAGACAGGAATTCATCTAGGTGTCCAACTATATTAATTGCCGCGTGATCCATTTTTTGTTAGGGTTGTCCGTGTCCGGGCCTGGAGCTTTCCAGTTACTTGTCCTTTTCAAAACCGCTAAAACATCTGAATCCGTGATGTTAGTAAGCTCCATTGCAGGGTTATTGCTTGCTCTTTCTTTTTCTAGTTGGAACCATGCAGCGCCTAAATTGCTTCTGTTCGATTTTCCCCAATCACCCGACCAGTGGTTTTTCATTTCTTCCAAATGAGGGCCTTCAGTGTCTTGCTGGTTATTTTGTTTTATACTCAGTTTACGGTTGAACCTTCTTTTATCTGCCTGAAATCTTCGATTTCGATGCCTTCTTGCACAACTCTTGTTGTACCGAAGCAATCTAGCAGTAAGAACATCAATCGACCCAATTTGCTCCTTACTTTGATGATGTCCATTTCCAACCTGATATTCCATGGTGGATCTCGTTCCCTTCCTGGGGCAAAGACTGCATTTGTAGGCCTAATTCTGTGACCCCACGTTCCAACGGCTGCACAGTACGCAAGAGTTTGCACATCTATCGTTGTTAGTATTCCGTTCTCATACATAGGTAAAACCTTGTTGTTTGGGTATTCTATTAGTGCACGGCCAAAATTCCTTGAAAGATGCTGCAGTTTTTCTGGGATTTCGCTGTTCACATCAACGGAAACGTTAATGTCCTGATGTGGTTCTAGTGGATCCGTTACTCGATCTTCATTATTCCTAGCACCTATGTCTTTAGCTTCCATCAGGTCTTCGTTTTCCACACCTTCCAGAGGAAGTTCATAAATAGCAGGCTGCTAGTCCACTTCCATTTTGATGACAGGTATTTCAGTCACTAGATTTGCCAGCTTGTTTTTGTTTCAAATTTTTGGGGTAAGTTTCTATCATTACGGTCGGTGCACCGGTTTTGACCACTGCTCCTTTTGTGGCGTGACAGTTCTCATAAAGTCACACAGCTGTGACTGGTTTTATAGGTTAGTTTAAACTTTAACTGTGATTCAATAATAAACAAAGTTGAAAAGAAATTAATTTTCATTAAACAAAATAGAATGGCCAAAGGTGGAGGTTTTCGCCAGGGATAGCCAAAACTAGGAAGAATTAAACTAGGAAGAAAAACTAGGAAGCTAGGAAGAAAAACCCACCTTTGGCCATCAAATTTGAAAATTTAAAAATTAAGATTAAGCTCTACCCAAAATGCTTGCACATCCAGTTTCTTTTTGTACATATTTTGTAGATGCCCACCGGTTATTTTAAGCCAATATAGAGAAAAATCGTACGAGGCGTTTTTGACAAAAACTATTTTTGTTGTTTTTCAGCAAGTAAAAATCTTATTTTTCTCAAAAACGACGCAAAATATGAATATGCAGTTCAGCATTCAAGATCGTTCCCTTTCCTAAAATCTATAAAATTATACAGAAAAAAAAGAAAGCCAAAGAAGCTAAGTTAGGTATACAGAAAAAAATATTAAGAAAAAAAACAAGTAGCTCAAAAGTTGTTTGCCAATGGTAAATATTTTTAAGAGTTTGTACTGTTTTTTTTTGTAATTAATAATAATTAACTTTATGCTACCACTTCATTTAATTCTGAAATTAAAATTTCTGACTTTTCAAATCAATGTTATGGCCAAAACTGGTGCAAGACGTGGCCAAAAGTACCACATAAGTGGCCAAAACTGTAGAAATCCAAGTTTTTTCACTTTTCTCATTTATTCAATTTGTTAATGGATTTTTGTATCAATTGGCGGCTAGAATTTGTAAACGTCCAAGAAATATAGTAAACCAGATACTTTTATTTGAAAGGTAATAGTTAACTAATTATAAGCATTAAGAGTTGGGAAATTTCTTAACTTGGCTAAAACCGGTGCACCGACCCTATAGGCTTAATTTACCACAGGTGCAGACTTTTTTTTACAAATTTGTACAAAAGTTATAAACAAATTTTGAAAAATCCAAAATGTTTAATTTCTCAAAATTGGCTCAACCGTTTTTTATGGCTGAAATATATATTGTGCAGGGTATTAAGATAACTGAAAAAGATTAACAATTGATTTCTTCTACGAGAAGGGCAGAAAAAAATGTTTCTTTCCTCTTTACAGAGAGCCCAGTAATATTTTCTTCAACCACGCCAACTTGGTTGTTGTCATCGGTGTTAGTGATCACCTCGACTTCTGGTAGGATAGCCCCTGAGGAGCCGTCCCCCTTTGGTGGTAGGTTATATGAGGGCTCCGGATTTTCATGAAAGTGGGTACGAGGGGGGTTTTTTAAATGTTGAAAACAATTCTTAGTGTGAGAATTAAGAAATTCGAAATTTTGTATCCAAAATATTTTGATAACTCGAACCTTTCGGATAGCCCGAAACTGTTCGAGAACTCAAAAACTTTCAAACTTTTCGTAAAGATCGAACCCAAACTGGATTTTACCCGACTATCTTATGTCGAAGTAATGTTCAGTAGCATCCAATTTCAAATTTTACAGTTGAAAAAAGAGTTGATAAATTTTCAATAGGTCCTTACATAACTAAAGTATTACTAACAATCCCTGCTGGAAGTAAAAGGATTAAAAAAGATAGAAGTGTATTGATAGAAAAAGGTAGAGATATTCAAACCTTCCCAAATAGCTTTCGGTGTCACTGACTCTGTCCCTTGTGGTCACATGTGCCTACCTTTTTCTATCCTTGTAATTCCTAAATGCCTATCTTTATCTATCCCTGACTCTATCCCTTGTTGTCAAATTACCTATTGCTGTCTATCAATGAGTCTATCCGCCGTATTCATAAAGACTAATCGGTTTCTATCCATGTTAATCCATCAAATATTTCTAAATCTTATCCCTTTCTATACCTACATTATTTCTAAATTCTATCCATTTAAATCCATAACGCATTTAAATATTCTTATCCAATTCTATCCACGATATATCGTTGTAATTTCTATCCATTTGAATCCACTGAAAAATGTATTCTTATCCGCTTCTATAATAATAATATATTTCGAGTCCCCGAAAAATAGTATTAAACTAGCAAGGGTTTATATACTTACCGAAAAAATTCCCTAACTTTACGACTGAATAGCATAACTTCAGAACTTCAGAACGTTCAGAAGGATAGGGCTATCTTATATTGCAAAAATGATAGAAAAGGATTCAATTAGATAGGAAAGTAGGGATGAAAAAGGCAGACGAAATTTGGGATTGCCTAATGGACGAAAAAGGATAGAGGTAATAAGAAGAGGATTCATTTATGTAGAAAGACTGGGATTCAAGAAAATGTGGCTATCTTATATTTCAGGAAAGATAGAAAAGGATTCAATGAGATAGGAAAGTAGGGATTAAAAAATTTAGACGGAATTTGGTATTGCCTAATGGACGGAAAAGGATAGAGGTAATAAAAAGAGGATTCATTTACATAGAAAGACTGGGATTCAAGAAGATAAGGCTATCTTATATTTCAGAAATGATAGAAATGGCTTCACTTGGATAGGAAGACAGGGATTAAAAAAGATAGACAAAATTTTTAATTTCCCAATGGATAGAAAAGGATATAGGTGGATAAGTGAAGAATTCATGTCGATAGAAAGGCTGGAATTCAGATGGTTAGGTTAGAACTTTTCCTCATTATTTCCCAATTAGTCAAGTAAGGGTGTCGGCGTAGGTACGACTGAGGGAAGATGGACACTTTATTCGAATTCCACACAATGCTATTAAATTCTGTAGAAATATATTCAATAGTTTTGAATTAATCAAAAGATTTTTGAATACTTTTCAAGATACTTATAATATTTTAGGTTATCAATGGGAAGTGGAAGAAATTGAAATTCTTCCTTTGGGTCAAATAGGTAGGAGTTGAGGAAAACTGTTGCTAATTAGAACAAGGTACGCCTGACCGAGACCTTTCGCGGCGCGGGGGAGAACTTCACGGGTGAGCTCCCTACGGGGATAAGCAAAAGCTCCCCGTCCGAACTTTCCTAACTGCTTTCCAGCCTGCAAAAGAGTTCCGTCGCCGAGGGGGAATTTTCGATCGGGGATTCAGCGAGTGCCGGGACTGAGCTCCCTACGGGAATGAGCGACAGCTCCCTGTCCGAACTCGTTTCCAGTCTGCAAAAAAGTTCCTTCGCCGAGAGCAGATTTTCGGTCGGGGGCTCAGTGAGTGGCTGGATAGTTAATAACTCCTGGCGGACACGGGGGGAGCGAGAGGGGAGAAACTCGGTGGAAATTACGGAATTCGCTCTTTCGGAATATCGATCAAATAAAAAGCTGGACTTTCCGGGTCGTATTCCGAACCGAGAGAATCTAACCAGCAATCGGGATACTGCGGGTAGTATTTAGAACTGGCGGAAACCGGGCATGGAGACGGTAGCCTGGGTGGAGAAACAATACCGGAATTTGACAACTTCGTTTTCACGGAAAGCGGAGGCGGAGATGAAGACACAGTGGGAAGAGCGGTATTCGCTAATTCCTGAGATGTGAGGAGCTGTTGCTTCTTGCTTTTCCTCCGTCTGCGATTTAGACGTTTCCGGGGTTTTCCGGGACGCTTGTAGGGTTTCTGGCAGACTACTTTATGAGGTACGCAAGACGTTTCGAAGGATGGACCTACCTGCAGAAAACAAGGGGCAAAAGGCGTGAACGAACCGGACCGAGAATACTGCTGCGGCCACGCGGGATTCCGATCACCGGAGCGTATCGATTGGTTGAATGAGTGCATGAAGGGCTAAAATCACTCCGACATTGTGATGGAGAAAAAACTCAACAAAAACAAAAGTGATCCGCGCGAAGGGGAGGAAAACGAGAAAAAAAAATAAATAAAAATCGCGAGCTGAAACCCGAACGAAGAAAACGCGAGAGACTCGATCGAAAGTTACAACCTTGGGGTAATAATTCCCGAATCGAGCCCTTTCTTAGGTCGTTCGGTCGACAGTCCGGCGACTGACAACCGCCGATCCCAAGCGAACGAACAAGGAAGAAATCGCGATCGCGCCACGCACTACCCAGGAACGAGATGCGACTCGCCCACGAGATATTTGACAAAGTCAAAATAAACGATGAAAATTCGACGGACACTTTATCACTAACCTCGATCGCTGATGGAAAACCTCCGACACCATCGAAACTGGAAGATTCTGGATCCTGGGCGACTCCTGAGGAATTTGGCTGGACGCTAAAAACTCGAACTGAAAAGATGATTCACAAGAAGAAGAAAAAAAGAAAACTGGTGGGAATAAAAAAGGAGCCGGAATTTGAGAACTGAAAAAAAATTTTATTTAAGATCCGATCCGCTTCTCGCTCGAAAAGCAACTGCCAAGCTCCTGACGATTTTTTAGCGATTCGCAACCGTCGAGACAGTTGAGGCCTACGCTGAATATAAAAAATTTGAAAATCCTATTTTTAAAACAAACTCATTGTAGAATTCCTGACTAGCAACCGAAAAGTCAAAATCATCTTTTATTTAAAATAAAAGAAAGTTAAAATAAATTCGCGGCAAACGTGAGCTTGAGATTTTAATGATTCAATTTTCGAGGATAAGTTGGCTGACCTATTTTCGGAAAAACGGAAAGCTTAAATCACAAACCATGCTTGAGGATTAAACACGATGGTCGTTAAAAATATGAATTTTATCAAGTCCACCCCTTCCCGGATAGACCATCGGTTTACTCGTCAAGAATTGAAAAATAATTACACAAATGCACATGCTATCGCGACAAGGCACCGGCATTCCCAAAGAATAGATTATGAACAAAATGGTAATGTAAAATAAAAATGGTCCTAAATTTACTTATGTTTAGAAAACTGTCTTTAAATCTAATTGCACCTTTTCCTAGGTGCATACGTGCGAAAATCTCGGTAATTCACCGGTGCTCTGGCTCGTAGGGGGTAACGCCGCCCGCCGTTACTCGTCACGTCTTCTTCTTCTTCTGTAACTGTAGATCGGGTCGGAAGCAGGCCAGCTTCGAAGTTTGGTGGGCGCGCTCGTACAGCGGTGGCCACAGCTGAGCGTGACAGATCGTCGACGCTGGACTCAGTCCCACACGTGGCGTGTGTGGTTGACTGAGACGTATTGTTGGCAATCATTATTGCTCGGACCGGAAGCGGGTCCATCTCGGGGCTGCGTGGGCGCGCCTGTACGGCGGCGTCCAAAAATGAGTGCGGATGTTCGTCGTCACTCGATTGTGAATGTGAAGAGGAGTGCAACTGCTCGCCGACGCTTGATTCTTGGTGAACAGCAACCCTTGCTGGAATTGTGCATGGTGGTGCGAGTGGTTGGTATTGGTGCGGGCGCGTAACCGGATTGACAAATAGACTGGTGTTGTCGGGCCTCTCCTTCCCTCTGCTGATCTTCGTTGGACTCTTCCAGGCTACGTATTTCCCGTAAACGCCATTCTCCAGGTCGGAGAATTGTCCTCCGGAAAAGCAAGTAGCTTGGAGTAACCCCAGTTGCCGCGTTACGCCGTCGCCGTAAACCGAAAAGGAGTGCTGGAAGGTGTCTATCCCACGTACGCTGGTTACTCTCGTAGAGGCGGAGCCTGAGGCCTTTCTTGACTTCCTGGTTTCGCCGTACTGTGGGATTTGCACAGGGGTGATAGGAGCGCGTCGTCCACAATTCGCAGTCCTAGTTTTGAGTGGCTTCAACCCAAATGTGACCCGTGAATTGTGGTCCATTGTCGCTTAAAATTCGTTTTGGGTACCCGAAACGAACGGAAACTTTTTCCTCGAGCAACTTGACCGCGTTCGAAGCGTTACAGACACGCATGGGGAAAGCCTCGACCCATCTCGTAAACATGTCTGTAACCACCATGATATGTGCGTTCCCGTGGCTCGTTCTCGGATGCGGTCCCATGAACTCGACTGCGACGGATTCCCATGCAGTCTTGGCTGGTCGTGATCGTTGAACAGCTTGTCGTTGTCCGTGTACTGGTTTGCAGTAGATACACAGATGACATCCCGCGACGTACCGACGAATTTCCCGATTCCTGCCCGCCCAGAAGAAAAATTCGCGTACTGAGCGGATAGTCTCGTCGGCACCGGGGTGTCCCGAAAGTGGTGTGTCGTGGTAATCATGAGTAACGCGTTCACGAAGAGTCAATGGTACCCGGATTCGCCAATCACCGCCTGAAACGTCGCGACGGCAAAAACCGTTTTTGTCGAGCTTGTTTGAAAATACACTACTCGAAAACTAAGAAGAAGTTTTGAGTGTTCTTGGTCTTAATTTAAAGCTGAGGCCTCAGGCTTCATTTGAGCAAAGTTCCAAATTTTTCCTGTCACTTCCCTAAAGCATGCGGCGAGTTGAATTTGAGAAATGAAAATTCGTCAAAATCGGAAATTACATCGATCTTTCTCACACGCTATCTCGACTTCTATTCAACAAAAATACTTCAGCAATAGCTCAATCGACGCGAAATTTTATATTAGGTAGGTGGTCCCACAATTTTGACCGGTAGTGTACGAAATTTTCTTCTTCACGATTGGCTGGACCACGCAGCAGATTTCTCGTCATCTAATCGCGTCACGGGTTATCATAGCATCCAATTGTTGAGCCTCAATAATTTCTTTAATAAAGGAGGAAGTATGTAGAGCAATAAGAGCTGGAACTGTATTATCGTCGTTCGTGGAAATCGCTGGACAAGTGGGCGGTATCATTTTTTCCAGATCAGGTTCGCCCGGAAACAAAACAGCCGCGTTTGGAAATCGCGAATGAGCGTCAGGCAATTCATTTTCTTTGCCCGGAACGTGTTCGACTTTGAAGTTAAATTGCCCCTTCAACAATAAATACCATCGATTCAAATTCGCGCGCGTGTCTTTTTGAACTTCGACCCAGGTTAGGGCTTCACTATCCGTACGAAGGGTAAACAGTCGATCTTCCAGATAAGGTCGGTAATGTTGAACCGCTCAGACAACGGCCAAACATTGTTGCTCGTTACAATGGTATTTGGTCTCCGCAGGTGAAAATTTCGCACTTGCGTATGAAATTACGTTTCGCGTTCCGTCAGGTTTCTCCTGTATTAATACTGCTCCTACAACTCTCGCGCTCGCGTCGGTCTGTAGGATAAAAGGCAGAGAGGGATCCGGACGACTCAACGAACAGGGATTTGTGAACGCGATTTTTACCGCTTCAAAAGCGACTACCTGTTCGGGAGTCATTTTAAATGGTCTTTTTGGCGAGAGTAAATCGGTTAGAGGTGCGAGAATCTGTGAGGAATCGTGGATGTACTCCTTGACTCAGTTACACGTGCCGATAAAAGATTGTAATTCGCGACGTGTTTGGGGAAGGGTGGGCGTAGCGAATCGCGTCGATTTGCTCTGGCTAAGCTGCGCTGCCGTCAGAGCTAATCCAGTGACCAAGGTAGGGTAACGAGTCGCGGCCGAAGTGACATTTTTCGGGCGAAATTGTGAGCCCGTAAATGTCGAGGCGTTCGAGGATAAGGGCGATGTGTACGGGATGTTCCTGCCAATTTCGGGAGTAAATAATTATGTCGTCCAGGTATGCCAATGCGAAAACACCCCATTGTTCAGCTAAAACGTGTCGCATTAAATTCTGGAAGGTTGCCGGAGCTCCCTTCAAACCGAACGGCATAACTCGGAACTGAAATAAACCGCCCCCGGGGGTTGAAAAAGCAGAGACTTTCCTAGATTCGCGAGAGAGGGGGATTTTCCAATAACCGTTTTAAGGTCCAAAAGGGAGAATACATTGGCACAACCAAGGCCTTTAATTGTCTCGTGTATTATAGGCAGACACTGGGGAACGTCAACGGCCATATCGTTAAGACGACGGTAATCAACGCAAAAACGATATTCGCCATTTTTTAGATTCAATGACAACTTACGAGCTTACGACCAAGAATCATTTCGGCGCGTAATTCGGGGCTCACGTGAAAAATCGTGAGGTATTTTTCGTCGTGGATTTCAGGTGTGAGGTTAACACAACCATCGAGCTTCATAAAAGAATTAACCGCGCCTAATTTAGCGTATGATGGACCGGTTCGTAATAAGGAAAACTGGAAATCGGGTATATCGAGCGCCGTATGAAATTTTCCGACGCCTGGGTGTCGATCTCCGTTACTATTTCCAGACCGTCTAATATGACACGTAGTCGAGGTAAGTAGGGGGGATCCGTATAGAACGCGTTTAGGACTGGAATGGGTTTAGAGCGGGAAAAGCCTTTGCCCTCCACTCGCACCAGTTTTCCGGGCGTTTTTCGACTAACTCGGGATGTAGTACGGGACAAGAGCGATGCCAGTGTGACCCAGGGCAGTGTTGACGACGCGGAAGAGGTCGGGTGGGGGGAGTATCGGCGGTATTGAGGGAGGGTGACTCGACGGCGGGCGTGTTTTTGATTTCCTCGATGCCTCTTTCATTTATTTTCTAGAATTTGCCTCCAGGTCGTCAGCTTCAGCTTGTGTGGCCCGTTCGAATAAATGGTTAAAAGTTTTTAAATTGGCAGAGCGAATAGCCATTTTAATCGAAGGCCGCAAGGACTCGACTAATAGAGCTACAAGATCGGACTCGGGAGATTCCGGACGCAATCTCAAAGCTAGCAAATATTTCTGCTGCAGGAAAATTCCAACGGGTTCCTTCTCCTGCTGTCTACTCGAGTAGAGTTTAGCTTGTAATCGCATTAATGTGGTATTGCCGGCGTAACGTTGCAACAGAAGGTCGCAGAATTTTTCCCAGGAAAGGGATACATTTTTATAAATTTCCCACCATTTCCCGGCCGAATCGGTTAAAGATTTCGCTACTAACCGAGTCCATTGTTGTGGGACTATCGACGATTCCGTAAAATAAGCAACGCATTCGGCTAAAAAGGTTTTAGGATGTTCGTGATCTAAACCAGCGAAGGTAGGTCGAGGTGATTCCGGGGTTCTCAACGCACGGACGACTCCACGCTAGTCACTGAGCGTTGGAGGTGGTAAATTCGCAGGCGCGGCCGGTTCATTTGGGCGGATGTGAGGGTTTTGAGAGCTTTGCGCATTTCGAAGTAATTGTAATTGCTCCATGAGCAAAACATTCTGCTGTAACAGCGCATCTAATTGATGTTGATAATTTGGTTGAAGTTAGGCATTTTGCTGTACTTGATTGTTCTGAAGAAGTGCAATATTCAAGTGGAGTTGAATATTTTTCCCAATCTGGCCGTTCTGAAAAGGTGGAATATTCAACAGGGGTTGAATATTTTGCTCGAATAGACCGTTTTGAGGGTGTTGAATATTTTGCTCAATCTGAGGGTTCTGAGCGGGTTGAATATTCAATAGTGGTTGAACATTTTGCTCGATTAGGCCATTTTGAGGGGGTTGAATATTTTGCTCAATCTGAGGGTTTTGAGCGGGTGGAATATTCAACAGGGATTGAATATTGGGTATGATTAGACCGTTTTGAGGGTGTTGGATATTTTGCTCAATCTGAGGGTTCCGAACGGGTGGAATATTCCGTGGGGGTGAATGTTTGACCGGTGGAAATCCTAGGAAATCCTGTTCCGGCATTGTATCAAATGACAAATATCGTACTCTCTGAGATCGCGTTACAATAGTTTCGCGAGGGTTATTTAAGCGCGCCACTGGGTTTTGCTGGTTATGCCCGGAACCCGTATTGACTTTACTTGACATGGGAGGTCTACGAAAAAATACCTTGAAAAACTAGTGAAAACGACGATCTAAATGGGTCATCCGATTCCAAAGACAACCCAAAAATCTAGGGTAACAGACTTTTCAAAAAGGCGACTTAATTTAGTGTCACACGCTTTTCTTTTGTTTATATCGTTGTATCTCTTTTGGCTTGAAGGCAATTTTATTCTCGTCTTTATTTAAACAAAGAAAAAACGTGTGACGCATTATGTGCACGACCCCTAATAAGAGACATTTTTTTTAATTCGCGATAGTGGCTACGTCAAATCTTGACCCATTTCATTTCTTCGTCATTCAAAATATGTACTACTCAGAATTAGATTTAAACCTTTACATTGCAAAGCATTCGAAAACATTCAAGAAGATTTAAACATTCAAAAATTTCAAAGAGAATTTTAAAAAAATCGAGAGAATTAAGGAGGTGTTTCATGGTTTCTTTGAAGATCTCCAACCCCTTGAAATAACCTCTATTATCCAGCTTTGACGAATAATTAACTATTCAGTTTTTTAAAGACTAAAAGATTCCGAGTCGCTTCTAAACGAAAAAATGTTAAACAGATATACGCAAACAGATTGCAAACGTTTTTAAAGACTAAACCATTTCGAGTCACTTCCAGTGGAAAAAAATGCACAACAGAGACAGTTATCAATCTACACGGGTGGTTCAACATTTTTTCAGAATTTCCCGCACCCCTTGAAATCACGACTATTCTCCAAGGTGAACGTGGAATTTCCTCCCTTATTTTCTAATCATAAAATCTTTCAGAGTCGTGTGCATTTTTAGTCTTATTGTACTCTGAAAGATCTTTGTGTTTAAAAATCTAGGAAGTTTATTCTCCGCTCATCTTGGAAAATCGTACTGACTTCAAGGATCAGAAAATTTTTTGAAAAATTGTTTGATTATTCTCGTGCAAAAATGGACATTTTTACGACATCCCGAATGGGCATAATTGACAAAGAACGTTTTTATAACGTACTACGAACGTTTTTTGGACGTGAATGTCAAATATTTTTCAAACATCCCAAAAACGCAAATAAAGTTATGAAAACTTTATTTATTTAATTTTAAGTAAACTGAATACAAAATATAACAAAATTTAAAAAGTGTAAACGGTATACGATTGGGGGGGGCGGATTCATCGACCGGGATGCTTCAAGATTTGCTCGAATTGACGCCCGCCGATATTCAAGCAAGCTTCGCTGCGTCGACGGAGATCTTGGGTCGCACTGTGAATCATCTCCGGAGTCAAGGCGGCGCAGGCTTCCCTTAGTCTCTCAACCACCGCCCTTTCTGCCTCAACCTAATCTGGTGGCAGTGGTGTCGTGTAGACAACAGCCTTCAGGTGACCCCACAGAAAAAATTGAGAGGAGTAAGTTCTGGCGATCTGTAAATAAAAATGTTCGAAACCTTGATACTTATTGGTTGATAAAGCGTTTGAAATGTAAATGTTCTTTTCGCGGAGTTAATTAGAGCAATTAAGGCCATGTGAAGAGTGGGTCACTTGACCGGATTCCTACCTCACCGAAACTTTTTTTATTTGTAAACTTATTTTCACACGAATATGAATAGGATGAAACTTTTTGGGCTTCTTTCGAGGTCAAATGAAACAATTTCCAATAATCAAACTTTAGGTCTGGTGCCCTTTACAAAAAAAAAATTGTTGTAAAGGTTGTGAACTTCAGTTTCATCAGTTTCATTACGATTTAATTGCGTGAAACTCTACTAAGAATCAGTAAAAAGTTATTGCATTTTTCAGTACACAAGAACTCCAATATAAGGCCAGTTTCGGGGGTTGCCTCGCGCTGGCCGTAGCACTAAATTAGTCGTTGGAAACGTGAACAGTCAGGGCCGTAGAACCACTTCTGTGGGATTTTTCTCCCGCTTTCGTCGCTCCCGCTTACTGCTCCCCCGTACTGCCCGCTTTATCGCTTGGTACTGGTTGCGACGCATTGTTGACATTACCTGTGCGCTGAGAAACTGCGTGGGCCAGCAGTTCTAGGAAGAACTAAATCAGTCGGCCTTATATTGGATTTTGTGTATAGTTTCAGTGAAAGTTACTGCGAATTACAGAGACTTTTCAATGATAGCAAATTAATTTCCCAATGACACTGAAGTTTTCACCTTTATAACAACGAAAAATTATTTTTTTGTTAAAAGCACGAGATCTAAAATTGTATTGTGCTAAATGGTTCCATTTGATGTAGAAAGATGTCCAAAGCAGTTTCAATCCACTACCACACTAGGATCACCCCCAAATCATCCCATAAGTATAAAAAATCATTATAAATTCCCTAACTTCGAGACCTAAAATTTTATTGCGTTAAATGGTTCCGTTTGATTTTCAAAAAACGAAAAAAAAACTTTTAAACCCCTACCACTCTAGGATCACTTGCAAAAATCAACACCTAATCTTAAAAAAAAATTCTATAATTTCGATACCTAAAATTCGATTCTTTTAAATGGTTCCATTTAATGTCCAAAGAATTCCAAAACAGTTTCATTCACCGAACTCTTCTAGCATCTTCCCCAAAATCAACCCCTAAGCACAAAAAAATCATTAAAAATTCTTAAATTCCGAGGCCTAAAATTTTATTGTTTTAAATGGATCCATTTAATGTCCAAAGAACTAAAAAAAAAGTTTAATTTCCCTACTACATTAGGATCATACACCAAATCACCGCTATTCCTAGTGTTTTATTTGAGCTATGATCCTAGAAGGGTAGGGAGGTGAAACTTTTTTTGGGGTCTTTTGACAACATATAGAACCATTCACAACAATAAAATTTTGGTCTCGAAGTTCGGGGATTTGTAATGATTTTTTGGGTGCTCAGGGGTTCATTTTGAGGGTGAACCTAGAGGGTTAGGTGGATGAAACT